>JAOQMS010000180.1:54893881-54940016 GCA_027563885.1 Erythroxylum longipes
TAGGCATGAAGATGCGTGGTAGCCTTTTGAGTGGGAGGGTCCCAGTTTTTCTTTTAATAGATAAGATGGTTCACCATATAATAGAATATTGTTAACTTCTCATATTGGAACGTGACTGTAAAAACATTCCCGTTATTATCGACAAACTTCTTCCTCCTCCTAAGCGGGTTCCGGATATCAATACAAACTTTCACCCTCATAATGTCACGTGATTGCGAAACTATCTGCCTTGCATCATATTCCTTAAAGAAACCAACAAAATTGCCCACAGACTGAGCCAAAGTTTTCTTGAAATGCCCTGGAGGAACATCCTGAACATGAATACAAAAGTCTACATGCGTTAATGGTATATGCAAAGGATTGGCATTATTAGTAACCTCCTTCCAAACTAACAGATATCTATTAAACAGCCAAGGACCTCCATTCACAATTCTGTCAAAATCCACCTGATTAAAAAATCAAAATAGGTACTGTTTTGTCTCTAACTCTGAAATAGCCACACCTTCAATAGGATGCCACATATTAGCCATGGTAGATCTCATAGCCTGAAAATTGATAGTATTAAAACTTAGAAACATACCCACTAAACAATATTCATATGTGGGAGAAACAGTATCCCTAGAAATATTAATAGGAACAGCCAAATCTTCCTTATCATCAAGATAAGAGAGAGAACAGAGAACCACAAGGGACCATGAAGGGAGTTTTTCTTAATTCTATTCCATTATAAAACTCTCAACTAAACAATAAAAATAAGTTACAGTTTCATTATTAATCTCTTAACTAAGGAGAGCCTAAGTTCCAAATCTTTAAATCTAGACAATGACAATTTTACTAATCGCAGGCCGAGGCGGGAGACACAGTTCAACAACTGCAACGTCATCGGACGGAGGGGCCCAAACATTCTGGGTTGCATCTCAGTGGGCCTGCCATGGCGTGGACCCTCCTTAATTGCTTCGATCCAACATTGTTCAAATTTCAGAGCGGTCAGGCGGGATGTGTTCCAATCTTCTATTCAAAAACAGAAAACCCATTTCTTCTCTACCATCGTTCGATCGATCAATTAATGGATAGTTTAGATAGATAGATCGTAGTTACCATTTGAATCCGTCCTTCACTTTCCTTTGATTCATACATATGTCTCAAGAAGTCTCCGCCTCCTCCTCCTCCTCCTCTCCTTATGTTTGCAGCGAGAACCAGTTTGAATCGGCGGTCCCATACGCGTTCCCTCCACCAAGAACGCCTCTCAACTCTATTCCAGATCCTTCTCAGTGCTCCAACGACCCTAGACTGTCCGAGAACAAGCTCAAATTAGATGGGATTGGGACTACCAGGCACAATGCTGCTTCTGATGCTGCTGCAACTCCCAAGACTAAGACCGCGCACTGGGAACCCACCTCAGCTCACAACACGCCGGCCAAGAGATCTTCTCTTTACAGTACCACTCCCCTGCATAGAACCAGTACCAAAACGAGACAACAACACATCACCTCTTCTTTCACTCCTATCACACCAATTTCTGCTGATGCTCCGCAGTTTGAGCTCCACCAAGACCCTTCCTTCTGGAAGGATCACAATGTTCAGGTTGTTTCCCTCTTCTTTTATTGTTACTTGTTTCTGCTCATACTATACTGCTTCTCAGAGATCGAAACAAGCTTTTTATTTATCACTTTCTTGATCTTATTATGAAAGGAGGAACAAAATAAAGAGTTTTTTTTCGCCCCACTTTTTGGTGAGATCAGGTTCTGATAAGAGTTCGACCATTGAATAACATGGAAAGGGTTTCCCAAGGTTACGGTCGGTGTTTGCGGCAGGAGAGTGCGCAGTCATTGTTATGGCTAGGCCATCCTGAGACCAGATTCACCTTTGATCATGTTGCTTCCGAGACTATATCACAGGTTCTTGCTTTTTATCAATTCACACATTCCCTACCCACTACATGCGCAAACATCACTCTGGAGAAAGACAAACCGGCGTAGAATTGGAGTATTGAATATGTAAATTAGTCCGATCTTTTGCAGGAGCAACCTGTAATAACGGACTTTCAGAATGAATCATAATGCTGAAATGTTAAATGCAGGAAAAGCTATTCAGGATTGCTGGACTGCCTATGGTGGAGAACTGCATATCTGGGTATAATAGCTGTATGTTTGCTTACGGCCAGGTGTGTTTCCTGTGTTGATAAATGACAATAAAACCAAAACACAGTCTAATGTGCTTAAGATGCCACATTGCAGACAGGCAGTGGCAAAACGTATACCATGATGGGTGACATAAATCAAGTGGATGGTACACTTGGTGACAACTGTGGGATAACCCCTCGCATATTCCACTACTTATTTTCAAGGATTAAGGAGGTTTGCTGATGCATTTTTTCTTCTTTCACCGTCAGAAAAGATGCATATTCGGTCCATTCTTCCACAATATTTTCATTTTCGGTTTCTGGATTTGTAGGAAGAAGAAAGCAGAAGGTCTGAAAACCTGAAGTTCGGTTGTAAATGTTCTTTTCTGGAAATATACAACGAGCAGATAACAGATCTCTTGGAGCCTTCATCAACAAATTTACAAGTATTTCAACAGATTCCTTTACTTAATCCATCAAGAGACATGTTCTATACACAGGAACTTATATATACGTATGTATATATACATTGTTATTCGGGTAAATCCTAAGCCTGTCGTTTCATACTGTAGCTCAGAGAGGACATGAAAAAAGGTGTTTATGTAGAAAATCTTACAGAATATAATGTCACAACTGTTGATGATGTCACAAAGCTTTTGTTACAGGTGAGTGAAATATTTTCTTTGTTGGCATCTAGTTATATCGCTCGAACATCTTGGTCATATTTCACATATACAGGGGGCTGCAAATAGGAAAATCTCAGCAACTTACATGAACAGTGAAAGTAGTCGTTCTCACAGCGTTTTTACTTGTACAATTGAGAGCTGGTGGGAGAAGGATTCCATGAATCATTTTAGGTTTGCAAGGTTAAATTTGGTTGACTTGGCTGGTTCTGAGAGGTAATTGGTCTTCTTCTGTGGCCATTTTCCAATTATCTTCTTCACAGCGGGATTGAGTTCCATATTTATTAGGCAGAAAAGCTCTGGAGCAGAAGGAGATCGTCTGAAAGAAGCTGCAAACATAAACAAATCCTTATCGACTTTAGGGTAACTGGACCAACAGGCCTTTTTCTCAATCACATTTTGTAGGACAGTACTGCAATATTGTTTATCTTAAAGTTGATATTTTCTTGTTGCGGATTGCAGATATAAATTCTGATCACTAGTTGGTACTATTGTTGCTGTTGATACTTGTTTACTTGTACCAAGTTATCGTGTTGCATTGCTTTGTTCTCCATTGTATCACATTGAAAATGTATATTTCACTGATCTAATATTTGTTGATTGCCCACGCTTCGCCTTTAGATTGGTGATAATGTCTTTGGTTGATCTCGCCCATGGAAAACAAAGGCATGTTCCCTACAGAGATTCGCGGTTAACTTTTCTTCTTCAGGTTTGAATAATTGATGCCCTTCATCCTTGAATATGGATGGTCCTATCAATTTCTATATTTGCTAGTTTTTTTGTCCATAACTTCGTAGTAAGAAGGTTTTGTGTTCGCGTGTTTTGTTGTAGGACTCATTGGGTGGAAATTCAAAAACCACAATTATTGCAAATGTCAGCCCTTCTACATGGTCTGTGTAAAAATGCATATATTTTCTCGCTACGTTCCTATGATTTTATTAGTTTTTTGTTTATCTCATGAATTCATTTCTTGCAGCTCTGCGCATGAAACATTAAGCACTTTGAAGTTTGCTCAGCGTGCAAAACTCATCCAGAATAATGTAACAACACCCAACTTCCAAAAATTGTCATATTTAATAAAAAAAATTAAACATTTTTTATCTTGCTTTCATTGTTTTACAGGCTAAAGTGAATGAAGATGCATCGGGTGATGTTGGTGCGCTTCAGCAGCAAATACAACAGCTAAAGGTATGAACTGGGGGGATATTTCAGCTATTCTAATTTTTCCTTACCAATTTGCAATTGTAATTTATTATCTTAGCAAATTTTCATAAACATGCAGGATCAGTTGTCTTCTTTAATGAAGCATAATGGCCTCCCTAGGCCACTCTCCACTTGTATGCCAAGATTTGGACAATCCAGATTGGCTGACGTGTCTGAAATATACAATTTCTGTGAAGATGGAGCAGCAACTATCAACAAGGATGCTTTGGACCTGGGAAATAAGAGGGTAGGATTCCACGTCAGCAGAAGGATTGTTTGTTCTTTTGTAGCAATTGTGTGACAAGTGTTAGTGATCATTATCTCTGATATCCAAAAAGCAGATGAAACAAATGGAAGCCGCATTGGTTGGTGCACTGAGGAGAGAAAAGATGGCTGAAAATGTGATTCATGAGTTGGAGGCAGAAATTGAGAAGATGAATCAATTTGTACGTCTATCTCTAGCTGTACCTTTGTATCTTCCTGTGAAGAATAATCCCCTCACCATCAGGAACTAATTTGTCAAATACATTTACACTTCAACTGGGAGACATAAAAGTAAAAGCAATCTTTGACTAAGCCAATGTTTATAATTGAGGATGCTTTGCAGGCTTGCCAGAGGGAGGAGGAAATGCAGCATACCAATATGATGTTAACGGTCCAACTGGAGAAGATTAAACAGATGGAGAAGTTATCAAATGGTTCAAGGCCTTCTGACCATTGTCTTCTACAGCAAAATAGAGCTTTGAACGAAGAAATTAAACTACTCCGTGCAAGGATTGAGAAAATTCCGGAGCTGACAGATTTCGCTTTGGAAAACGCAAGGCTTCGTGAGCAACTTCAATTGTAAACATTGCAATTCACACTTATGCTTTAGATGGGATCTGTATATTCCAATTGTAATGGACTTCTCCACATATTTTATTGTCAGATTTCAAAGTTTTTATGAGCAAGGAGAGCGAGAAAAATTGCTCGGTGAAATTTCACAATTACGGGATCAGGTATTAGGATATCTTCATATTATTTCTTCTTATGGTTCACCCATAAAAATTATGATGAATTATGTCCATGGTAATTATGCTTACCGTGCGTTTTTTTGTTTTCTTTTTCCCCCTGGAGTTCCAGTTACTAGAAATACATGAAAGAAATCCCTTTGCTTCAAGATATGACAATCAGGTAGAATATTATCGTCAACCATCTATGTAACTTGTGCCTTTTGATCAGCAATCCTGGTTTCTAATCTGTAGCTTCTGAGAATGCAGGAGCATGACATTGGAAAGGAGTTGGAAGCTTGCAGGAAATTGAATTCACAATTGTTTAGGTACTGTCTTAGACCTGTTGGCCAATTTTAGTGCTTGTCGCCTATCAATTGCTTGGCCATTAAGGACTTGGGAAACAATATTTAGGCTTTCTGTTTGCATCCACAATTTCTATTTAATTGATGCAATCTTTAGAAATTGTCTCTAATTTCTGAAAGATCATGCAATGGCCTAGGATTTCGTTGAAGGATGAAAGATTGTTTTCCATCTATATAAAACCATTCAAGCTGTCAGGTTAGGGAACAGGATAGATCCTACATAATCCTAACACACTCTATTACAGAGAAGTTTGTTAGGCTGAAAGCATAATCCAATTACAATCAATTTGCATCTACGGAATAGTATTATGGTTATAGCTTGATCATCTGATTTGCCATGCCAATTGGAGTTTAGATTGGGCGTCTTTCTGGTTTTCTTTGTTCTATTATTCTACCTTTTATTTAGAAATCAGTTTGAGGGAGAGCTTTGGAGCAACCAGTAAAAGTTGCTCCTTTGTGACCATAAAGTCATAGGTTTGAATCACAAAAATAGCCTCTTTGTAAGAAATTACAAAGGAAAGACTAGTCATTGATGACCCTTCTTTAACTCTCGCAAAAAAAGACCCACCTTGGGTATCATGGGTATCATTGACCTTTTTTTTGATGGGTTTTCCTCTCTGCATGAATTGTAAATGGTTTCTTTTCAATGCATTTGACTTTTAGACGCTGATGTTATGATCTAGATAGAAAGAAGTTAATTTAGTTTTCAAATAGAGTTATTGAGCTTATTCCTCAATGTAAACTCTGGTTTCTTTTTCAGAGAAATTGATGAATTGCGAGAACAAGTGATAATGTACGTGAAGCGTACTGGTCAAACTGCATTTGAGAATGTAAGGACTGGTTCCAGGTATCGGGATAAAGAATTAGTTAAAGCAACTCAAGCCTGTGTTATAGGTAGCCTATAATCGTACTTCCTTGCAGGTGACTGATTCTTGCCCATTAGACCCCGAAGAGTTTAGGCACACTGATAAGTATTCATTGGTAAGCAATACCGGAGTATACATTTAATGGTTATTTGTTGATTGATACTCATCTACCCATTTTACAGGTTGAAACAGTTTCTACCGGAAGTGATTCAGGAGATGAGGTGGATTCTCATATCCAGGAATATGATGCAGCTCTGCTATACAAACATGGTTCAGATGTGGTCGCAAATTCTCGCTCTATTGTTCAGCCCAGAAATAGTCAAAAGGAGTTGATTAAAGCTAGGGTGCTAGGTAGAGCTGTGGAATCTGAGCAAATTGATTCTCTGGAATTAGAAAATTTAAGAAAGCCAGTTAGTAGCCCAGTCATGAATGGCAGTGATGATTTGAAGATAAAATCTTTGCAAGCCAAGTTAGACAAGATTGCAAAAGATCTCGAGGAGGCCAGTTTACTTAATTGTCAATATCAAGAGGTTCAAGAATCACAATTAGCTCATCAACGTGAAAATGAGTTGGTGCGCAAAGAGGTTGAGATGGAGACTAGTAGGACAATTATTGATTTGCAGGAGGAAGTTATGAGCTTTAAGTGGGAACTTAATGAAAAATTATGTTGCATGGATGAAGAAAACATGAGATTAAGAAACGCAATGGCTGCTAAAGAGGAAGAATTGATGATGCTTCGCAAGGAGTGGGAAAGAGCGACCTTGGAACTAACAAACTTCCTTGTTGAAGGGGCCAAATCCCTCAAAGATGCTTCTAGTCAGATTGAAAGTATTGCTTGTTCATTTCCTCAAGGTAATGTTTGGATTAGTGAAAAGGTTGTGAGGGCTGCCAGAGCTTGCATTGACAAGGAAGAAACGATAATGCAACTTCATGAAAGCTTAGCGGATGCACAACAGATGGTTGTGGACATGGAGCTGAAGGTGAATTCCTTGAAGGAAGCAACAATTGCTTTGAATGATTTTCCTCAAGCCGATAGGGATGATAACACAGAAGAGGCAGTTCACCTGCGTGCTTTGTTAAATGAAAAGAACAATATGGTAAACTTGCTAGAAAGTGAAGTTAAAGACAAGGAGGACCATATTCATGAAGCAGAAAAACGTGCTGATGCTGCATTCCTACTTGTAAAATGGCTTTCTGATCAATACAAGGTTTCTTACCATGACAGCACTGAGAGAAGTACTCGGATCTCAGAACTGGTTTCTCCTACTGACAGTCATAAGCCTTTTGAGGGGAGCATTGATGCACATACTTGGGATGCTGAAGCTACTGAGGCTCAAAATGAGTTGAAAATTTTAATTTTCGAATCCCATAATGCTATTAAAACATGTTATAGGGATGTGGAACTGTACATGGCAGCTGCCCAAGCAGACATTCTTGAAGTTTCTACAACCTATATGAGTTTGGTTCAGGAATTAGTTGAAGAAACTCACGAATTGAGGTGTAAAACTGCAGCAGTGAAAGACCACACGTCTTCCCATCCTTCTACGGTTGAAATGCAAGGACTAAAACCACCTAATTCTATAGAGCCTGGCTTTCTACATTTAATAAGAGATGAAGTTGCTAAGGTGAATGAAAGATTTAAGATCATACATGATTCCTTTGACGCAAAATCAAGAGCAAATTGCAGTATATCGATGGATGAATATCTAACAGAGACAGATAGCTGGAGTACTGATAGTTCTACGTCAAGTTATTCCACATTAGGACATGGTATTCCATCCAAAAATAATTTTTCTGGTGATATGTTGGACAAATTCTTATATACCTGCCACTCAAAGTTCTCTAGCAACATATCTAAACAGATGGGTAAACCAAAATTTCAGAAAAGCTCAGTGGTTGAATCTGAGAAGCGGTTGAATAAATTTCAGACACATGACGAAGTTATGCCATTCTCTCTCAGAAATGAGTTGGATCTGACATTTACTGCTTTCAACAAGTTATATAATCGTTTGACCAAAGTGTTCAATTGGAATGTAGTGGATAATAGTGGCTCTCAAGGTACATATCTTTGTGAACTGTTTTGCTGTGATAATTACGACAAATTTCTACTAGATGTGGAGTTAAAACAACTAACATATGGCACTGGCAGATTCGATGGATATGATTCGGTCTTGTGTGTTGAGGCAGGAGATTGCTGACGCATATTGCCATAGTGCTGGGCAGGTACCCTTGAATCTTGAAATCTCACCTGTATTGTTTACAGAATTAGGCCATATTTTATTATTGTTGAAAATAATACATTTATAGCTTTAAAATCTACCAAATGTCCCAAAAAAAAAAGAGACGTCACTGTAACCTTTTCCACCGGATATTTAGATTGTGCAGGTAGTAGCTGATAAAAAGGCTAGCCATGCTAGTGTATTCTTAAGCAACTGTGAAGAAGCCCATGCAACCATGAAAGAAGCTGATCATATGTTGAATGCATTAATGAAGGCAAATGAAAGTGCAAAACAACTGAATGTTATGTGGAAGAAAACCAGTGAGGAACTGATGTCAGAAAGATCACTCTTAATTGAACAAAATTGGCAACTAAAGTCTTCATTAGATTTGAAAGAAGGAGAGAACAAATTACTCTTTGATGAAATGTCTCTGGGTTTTATAGAACTAACAAACTCCATTTCTTTGCTGGAAGGATATTTCCTAGAAATGCAAAAAGAATTGGAGGACAGGTACAGAATATTATATTCAGATCTTTTATCAATGGGAAGAGAGATGCTCTGTACCGTTTGCAATTCAAGATCATTACTGGTAGATGTTTGTTCAGAGATCCTAGAGAAAGGATTCACTTGTTTTGTCTTCTACCAATGCCTTGCAGCAGGGATTATCAATAGAATATCAAGCTCTAATGTGCATCCTCATCTCTATCCATTCAGGCTGTCAGAACACGCGATGGCATCAACCACTTGGCAACATAGTTGTTCGAGTGTTCAAGATAGTGTCTTGTTCGAAAGGGATCAGAATGAATTCATAAATTTGGATCAGAAAGAACTGAATCCATTACAGCATGATTTAGTAAATGAAAATTTGTTTCTTAGGAGAGAACTGGAAAGGAAAGATGTTTTGTTGAAGGGTTTGTTTTTCGATTTTAGTTTGTTGCAAGAAACAGCCTCCAATAGGAAGGATAGGAAAGATGAAACTCAAAAGTTAGTTCTGGCATTGAACAGTGTTCGACATGACCGAGATCAGAAAACAAACCAACTAGAGGACCTGCAGTTTCAACTTAGACAAGTTGAATGTCAATTACTAGATACTGAAAATGCTTTGTCGGTATCAAATTCCAATCTTGAGCAAGCTCAAGAAACAGCAACCTCTCTGTCCGAACAAAATGCTGAGTTGAGAATGCTTCTGAAAGACATCTATCTCAAAAATTCTGAAGCTGAAGAACAGTTGGAAGAATATAAGCAGGTTGTTAAGGGGTTGGAAGAAGAAATTATTCACTTGACAACCTTTGCAGAGAGAAACTCGCATGCCTCTGCTGAAACCATTGAGAAAGAATTAGCAAAGGTTACAAATGAAAGAGATCAATTCTGTAGAGAAATATGCTCTTTGAATGATAAACTGGAAATGGCCAACGTATTGGCTGATGAAAAAGAAGCTATTGCTGTTGAAGCTAGACAGGTTTTTTACTCAAGAACTATTTCTTTTTTAGTTGAGGCCCATCGTTACAGGTGGATTTTAATTTGTGCGTTAATTTTCCAGGAGTCAGAGGCAAGTAAACTATATGCTGAACAGAAAGAAGAGGAAGTAAAGATTTTAGAGAATTCTGTTGAAGAGCTCGAGTATACAGTTAATGTGCTGGAGAAAAAGGTATGCTTCTTGGCTCTGATAAGTCTAGATCATATTAACTGCAAAAAGTTCTGGCCTTGGTTAAACTAATTGAAGTTTATTTGTGTTACTTACCGCTTCCTAGTTCTTCTTCCTAAATATTTCTGTATGTTTTCCTTATTTAGGTCTGTGAAATGAGTGAAGAGGTTGAAAGACATCGGCTGATGAGAGATTCATTAGAAATGGAGCTTCGGTGTTTGAGACACAGATTATCAACTGTTGAAAATCTCTCTGATGTTATGGATTCAGAAAATAGAGATTTTTCCAACAATGAACATCATATATCCAGGTTGGATAACTTATCTCATTCCTGATACTTGACTCATTCATTTTCCTTTTCTGGTTCTAGACAATATATTGACATGCGTAAACTGCACGGTAGGTTGTTAGAGCTTCACGAGGCACATAATCAGATAAGGTTTCTCAAGAATGACATTGCAGACAAGGAGAAAGAGGTATGGCTTGATTTGGTGCCGAGTGATAGGCTTCAATTAGGAGTTTCAGAATTTGTGGTTATATGCTTTACATGCTCTCTGGTCTACTCTACGTTCTAAAACAAAAAGTTCAAATATTTGAAGCTCAAGCAAAGCAAAGAGTACATCTCCGAACTTGTATTGCATTCTGAGGCCCAAGCGTCACAGTATCAAGAGAAGGTAGTATTCCCATGCTTGAACCACCTATATCGAGTCATCAATTTGTATCGTGCGTAAACCTTTGGAACAAGAATTCATGTGGATGCTCCATGCACGAATCTGATATTTGATTTACAGGTCTCTGAGTTGAATTTGATTTCAACAAGAAGCAGAATTTTGGCATCCATTACAACAACCATGATTTTTTTTGCCACATTATCTTAGGCTCTATCAAGAAATGCAATTTGTTATTTATCACGTGTAATAGTTCTGTTATTACATTCTGAACAGTATAAGACTTTGGAAGCTATGATTCTTGAAGTAAAAACCAAGTTATCGAACTCAGAACCAGCAACATCAACATGGGAAAAAAGTGTGAAAAGTTCAACGAGAGTAAGGGGTTCAAGTTCACCACTTAGATGCATTACGAATTTGGTTCAGCAGATAAATTTGGAGAAGGATGAGGAACTGACAGTGACAAAGCTTCGTATAAAAGAGCTAGAGACAGCATTGACTGATCGGCAAAAGGAGGTTTAGTATCTTTTATCACTTTAATGGTTTGCGTCAAATGCATTAATATACATGTCAAATTTCAACTTCAGCCATCTTTTAGTTTCAAAGTTCAAATTGTAATTCTGAAACCCTTTGTTTGCGTCTTTCTGTCTCCCTGTCTCGATCTCACTTATTTACTCCCTCTCCCACGCACAAACAACGGCGCATTTGTAAGCAAGAAAGGAATACTCACGCAAAGAGTAGAAACATTGATGTAACTACATAGTCCAGGAGAATACTTTCAACGTGTAAGTGAATTTGATCCACATCTTATCCTGCATCAGGTATGCATGCTAAACGCAAGGCTGGCAGCTGCAGAAAACATGACACATGATGTCATTCGTGATTTACTTGGCTTGAGATTGGACATGACAAACTATGCTGTAAGTTTTGAACTTTTAACTTCAAACAATGAAGATTTATAATGCATTGCACAATTTGATGCATCTTTCTTTATTTTGTGTTCTAGAACTTGATTGACCAGCACCAGCTTCAAAAATTAGTTGAGGAAAGTCATCAGCAAATAGAGGAGCTCAAGGAAAAGGTATAATTTCTATATATATATATATATAAATATAATTAATATTTGTCTATAGATGTATCTCTGATCCCTTCTTTTTCTATTGCGTAAGGAGCAAGAAATACTGAACCTAAAGAATCAGATTAATGACCTCACAAAGGAAAGAGAGAGGTCAGAATCCTTCATCCTAATCCGAGGCTAGAGTATTCCATATCTTTCACACAATTAGTTTAATGTAATAGTTGCAGCCCTGAATTTGAAAAAGAGAAGAGAGCAGTTAATTGCAATTCTTGCACCTACAAGCTTTTAATTATGTTTGCATTTCGTCATTTCAGTTGTATGTGTGAGATAAATGAAAAAGCAACAGAGATTCTAGCCGCCCACGTGACCATAGAGCAGCTTAAAGAGCGGGATCAGTTGCTTGCGGCACATAATGGAATGTTGAAGGTATGGACTACAAAAAGAACAGCCTTCCTCGAATTCTGGTTTCAGCCAGTGTTGTTTCTTCATATTTTGTTTTTCACTTAATGTTTTCCTGCTACAGATGGATAAAAGTAATCTAATAAGAAGAAATGCCGAACTGGATGAAATGACAAAAGCCCTTCTTGGAACACACGGTAACCAAAAGCAGATTCAAAAGGCGTCAAAGGACGAGGCATGTTTCAATTCTGCCATAGTTTTCTATAAATGTCTTGATTGAGTGTCACTCACGGCTTGAGTTTGGTTGATATTATAGGGAAAGAGTGTACTGAAATTGGGTGATTTTGATTTAGCTCAGAAGTTATCTCATTCTGAGAGGCTCCTTTCTCGTGCGAATAATGAACTTGTTCAGTATCGCAGAGCGAGTGCTAGTCATGCGCATGTGAAGACCAATGCACGTCACAGAATTCAGACACAGGTAATTGAGCTTTGCATGAATATACACAGTGTATCGACCAAAGCTGGATATAGTACAATTTTCATACCACGAATGTTTATGGTTACAGAAAGTAGAAAGCTTGACATGAACAAAAGCCTTCGATCTCTTACACTTGGCTCACCACAACCACATCTCGCCCACTAGAATGCTAATGCCCAAGGCTTAATGTTTGATGAAAGGTACAATATTGTTATCCTTTCTTAAGCTTCATCGAAGATTGTGTTGGTGATTTTGGTGTACTGTCATAGTTGGATTGCAAAAGATTGAGCAGGTTCCTTGGTTTCGGAGAGATTGGCGTAACTTTTAAAATTGCCTTGTGACTCCCACTTGAGTTCTGCAAATATGTATATCTGCCGCTTGTAATGATTATGCAAATCATCTTGTTGCTGTTGTGAACTTTTGAATCTGGAGATGCCAATATAAAGTTGATAATTGATTGGGGTGTTTGTCCAATCTACTCTTCCTTTTTACTCGTTATAAATCATGATAATACTTTTCAATGTTCCTGGCCTTTTAGATAGGTTTGATAAAAAAGTCAGATCAGTACAAAGTTTAATTTGATTGAACTTTTAAGTTGAAATAGGTCTTATAACCGGTTCATTGTCAACCCTACTTTTAGACTAGTAACATTCAAAATTAAAAAGCCATCACAATGTGGCTAAAAATCCATTACCTCTTCATTTATCTTCGTTTCATTACATATTTTTGTCAAGACATGTTAGTTGAAATTCCAAGAAGACCAGAGAACTATACAGGCTGCTTGATTGCTCATAATTGACCATGGACAATGAGATGTAACTCTTCTTAAACCAAACTGTATTGCCCTGCTGTCACACACACCTTAGTCCCTTTCATACTCAGCTGTTGAATTCAGAGGGCTGTGAACAAAATTAGTAGTGAATTTCTCGATACCAGGTAATGAAGACGAGTGATTGAACGAGTAAAAGAATACAAAAAGTATTTAAAAGTAACATCCTAAGAATTTATCAGAAAATGTGCAAGCATCGACTTGGAAAAGCTAATCTCCAAATTCTTTTACCCATCTGAGCTTATACAATGAGCCCTGGCCTCCATCCCAAGGGGGTAACATTGCAGGCAGCCAAACTTCTGCACAATGAGCTAACCGAAGAAGTTTGGAGATTGATTAATGTAGTGAACAATGAGATGTTACCTTTAGATTTTCAAATTTTGTTACTAGTCTCATGTATTGGTCACGTGCTTCTGGGTAACGCACCATGGATTTGACTCTTGCAAGTGCATTTTCGACTCCAGCAACTTTCTGTTTACGGCTAACTCTCAGGAAGTCGTATTCATCGTTTTTATCAGTTTCTGATATGGCCTTTCCAGTAGTAGGTTTTTCTGCCCTAAAACCTCGTAAACCAGCTCCTTTTCGCCTCCAACGTAATATTGCCTTTTCAACAATACCAACAGACCAAACAACCCTTTTATATTGCTTACGAACTTGATGTCCCCTCACATGAGCCTGCAAATAAGAGCAGACACAAATAAGCATTTAAATGCAATAAGCTTTTTGCCATTTAACAGGGCAAGTAGCAAAGAGCAAGACTTTTCAATGGAAGAACAAATAAAGTCATATCAAGTGCTTAAATGTGAAGACATCCAGTTGTGAAATTATGGGACCAATAA
Source organism: Erythroxylum longipes (assembly GCA_027563885.1). NCBI lineage: Eukaryota > Viridiplantae > Streptophyta > Magnoliopsida > Malpighiales > Erythroxylaceae > Erythroxylum > Erythroxylum longipes. The sequence continues at coordinate 54,908,265 of JAOQMS010000180.1, forward strand.
TGGATGGATTTGATATCCTGCAAATCAAGTGACACTCCAAAAACTTGACATAAGTAATCTAGGTAGTGCCTTTGATTCATTTATAGTTAACTGTGTCGGACTCAGACTTCATCAATTCAAATCCTCTTGAACAGCTATTCGCACTTCTTTGCCCCAGTGGAGCAGTGTGACTCTGATCATGTCAAAAGTTTCTGAAAAAATAAGTGGCCACCTAGTATGCAGAAATTTACCTGGATTTTTACAATTCGATCACGTATCTTTATAAATTCTTTCCTGCCCTTCCAGCCACGATACTTTTGTTGGATTTTTACTGCTGCAAAATGCAAATAATCTTGAAAATGGCTATTTTGAGCTTTGTACAGAGGACCAAGAGCAGCCAGGTCAAGTGCAAGTTCAGAAGTATCATTGCCTAGAGTGTCACTCTTATGTAATTGTCTATGAGAAAATGAATTGGCCCGGTAGAACGATTGTATAAGAGCTGCAGCATGAGCAGATTTCCGAACAGCAGCAAGAGATCCTCTCAAGGACAGCTGTCCATCCAACCGCTTACTTGATGGACTAGCAGCTTCAGCTGCAACCTCAGCCACTTCTGCCGAAATTGCTGCATCAACACTATCCCTCACATTTTCTGTCATATTTAACAAGGAAAGATGCCTCGCTAGAAATGCTTCAGCGAGATATGCAGCAATTCCTTTATGCCCCTGACTTGATGCTAAATCTGCAGCGGATTTCCCCCCAGGAAATGTTGAGGTTGGATCGTCAACAGCTGTTGGATCCACTCCCAATTTAACAAGCTCAACCACTGTCTGCTCTCTGGAGGAAGGGGCAAAATTAACGAATATATACTCAGTAAAGAAAAAAACTTGTAATTGGAATGAGAATCAACTTTCCCTCCATCACATGAATTAAAACAGAACATCAAAGGAAACTGGAAGTGAATAAGCAACAATTTATCCAATAAAAGGATGTAAAATCAATTAAGTGAAAACATTTTCTGTGAAGACATGGTAAGGAGTTCTTGACAACATCAGTAACGAAGGTTTCTGGAAATCATCATGCTATGAATAGCGTAAGAAATCACACAACATTGGAACAAGAAAACTCTTACTTGATTAGAATGAAATGAGAAGAAAACTGAATTATAGCAATTTAACCTGCCAAAATACGACGCCCAATGAAGTGCTGTTCTTCCTTGTGAATCTCTAAAGTTTGGATTGCCACTAGCATTGAGTATAAGACTCAAAGCCCAATTGTAACCAAGACCAGCAGTCAAGTGTATAACCCCTTGTCCTTCTTCATCTAAAATATCTGGACCTTTACCACCTTCATGAATTCTATAGACAAGCCACTCACACAGTTTATCCTTCAGCAGTTTCTGGATTAGTTTATCTCTGGAGTCCATGCAACCACCTTCATACATTCTGACACTCATGTTATCCTTTTCACAGTCATTTTCCTCTGAAGTTTGCATTGACTGCATGGTACTTCTTAGCTTGCATCCATTGCACTCATTGTTGGAACAGTCCAACCACTTCTTCTCTTGATCCAAAGTTAACAATTTTGCCAAACGAACCTGAAAGCGTACTTCTTCCTCCACAGTGCTTCTGAACAGCAGATGTATACTTTTTGATGGAATTTCACGATATTCAAACTCCCTGACCTCACTGCATGCTAATCTGTTCCGGCAAGTGACATAAAATGGAACACGCCCAGCAGCATGTGGAGGGGCATAACATCTTATGGAACTATCAGTCAAAATTTCAGCAAGAACTTCAACTTCACCAAACATACAACCCCACTTAATTTCATTCGAAAGTTTCTTGCTTCCCAAAAATGCACCAATGATTATAACCTGATGAGAAAAGCAACCATTGAACATCACCAAAAACTTATACTTCTGTTGAAATCTTAATTCAAAGAGAATGGCCTTAAGCTCAGGATACATACTATTGTTTCGACACCACAGCATGCCCACTCTGGAGAAAAATCAGATATACTAAATAGCTGTTCCTGGGAGAGAGATGGACCAAGTGAATCGATATCCAGTTGCATATGCCGGGAGAAGCTAGACACTTCCTTCTCATCATTCTCAGTGTCAAGCGTGCTCCAGTATTTTCCAGAGTCAGAAGCCATCAAAGATCCATTACAATCTCCACCAATTTGTTCATCCATCCACTTTCCAAAGCTATCAAGTCTTTTGAATTCTGCTCTATCATCATTATTTGAATTCCCTTCTCTGCAATTGTTCTCATCTTGTAAGGTAGAAGCAGCAATTGCATCAGAGCCAGTATGATTGTGAAGATGGGGAGGAATCAAATTGAAGTCATACTCCTGCCAGGACAATAACATGGCACAGGATTAACTATGTGATCTGCACAGGATTAACTACGTGATCTTTAATAAAATACTTATTAACTAAAGTACTTATCACACGGTATTGATATTCTATCTCAAGAAAACACATCAAAATATAATGTTTTTCATGCATATTTTATTGCAGTAAAATCCAAATAAAAGACTATCAAATGAAGACAAATATGCAAATTAAAAACATGCTGCAAAATGCAAAGAACGGACCTGAATTACTCCCTGAGATGTTGCCTTCACATCTTGGTTATCCACTAAAGTTATCAACCCATCTTCACTAACTATGCTATCTGTTATCGGACCATCTACCCTAGCATCAATTACGTTATGCAAAATGTAATCCGCAACCCCGGATTGCCCTCCTGCAAAATTCTGGTTAGGCATACCACATAAATTCCGGCAAGTTGCAAGCTGAAAAGATAAGCCTTCATCCACTCCTCTACCCCATGATCCATTAGAGTTCTTTGACAAGACACACAATCCTGCTAGGCAAATAAAATGATCTTCAACACTTCAGGTTGATCAATGTTTTATATACAAGATAAGCTAGATGATCTATTCAAAAATTTGAACAAGACTTCAAATGAATTGTGGGAGATCATGCAACGTGGCCACCTTCAACATATGATCCAGATAAAGGATCATTAGAGTTGTGATTGTAAGCTGATTCGTTGAGAGAAAAGTCCTTTAGACAATTCCTCATGTTGACATTTTCAAACTCCGAGGATAATGCTGCTTCTCTGTTCCAGTGAATTCTGTTTGTAGTTGATGTATCTGATGTCAGAGATATAGAAGTAGGTGATGCTACTTCTGCTAATGAAGAAATAGTAATATGTTGAGAGCTTTCAATCTGCGTGAGTGAATCCGTTAACAAAGATGACACACCAGATTTGTAACCCTGTGTCACAGCAATAGTTAAGAGTTCAAAACACATTAATCTTAGTCATAAGAAAAGAACTTATTTAGGCAATCTGTATCCAGTTCAGCCACAACTTTCAATCCAAGTTGAAAACAGAGAATTTATGTAGACAATTCATATCTAATTCTGCCACAAATTAAAAGCTTCATAGGTCCAAATCAATTGAATATCTGTGTCTGCAATATACAAAGCAGATCAGGAACAAAAACTGTTACCAGAACTTTTATGCCCACCGGATGCTGAAATACATGCGTAAACCTAGAGTGAAAAGCAGATTAGTGTAAAGAAGTACCTCTCTCACTTCTAAGTAGTGCACAAGAACAATGTGATCTAAACCCCTGGAAAGCAAACAAAACAGTTAACAAAAGATATTCAAGATGAAAACTCATAATAACAACGGTGGTACTTACTCAGCAAGCATCCAGTAACATCGTCGCTGAAAGTTGTTATTATCCTCCCCATGGGCGTAATAACAATGGAGAACATCAACGCTGCCAGCCTATAGAATCAGGGCATAACAAATTATTAATTTGCCTAAGAAAACAATCAAGCACAAAAACAAAATCCAAGTGAACCAATGAAATGTAGCTGTATAGAGAAGAACTACAAGTATCTTGGACAGTAAATACACACAAAATGGCATGACCAATTTCTCTGATTGTAGGGATGAGGCATTACACAATCTAATCTAAAGATGCAACGCCTGTCTATATCCACAGTAGTAACAAATTCATGCCCAAGGTTTTAGGTCCCAGAATGGTTGTCCATTTTTAACCCTCTCCAAGGGGACTCAAAGGATCTTCAGTGCTTTGATTGACCACCTAAGTAGAGGTTCACAAAGAGTGGCTTAATGAAGTTTTGGGTGAAAACTCATATTTTTGAAGAAATAGAAGTAAACAACAACATGATCTGGCTGTAGTTTGGTGATGTAGGACAAACTAACCAAGAAAAAAAGTGAACTTACAAATAATAAATTCAACTGCACACCTTCAACTTTTCGTGAGCTTCTCTGACAGTTTTTCCATCTTTTTTCTTCCTCCATCGATGACCGTCTTTACGAAAATATCGAAGCGACTTTCGATCAAATAGAAACAAAGAACCAGCTGAACATTAAGAAACAGAAAATCACTTACAATCAGCATCAAGAGGAAGGAATACAGGGGAATAATAATCAACTAGAACTTTTATCATCAAGTAACAGGTTCTGAAGTAAAATATATAGGTTCTTCGAACATGTCCCTCTAAAAATGGAATTTCAAGTTAATATTGGTTCGTAGGACATGGCACCTTAAACAAGAAAGTCTCATAAAATTAGATATAAACTTTAGAAAACTAATGAAGCATTATGTTGAAGAAGTCACAAATGAGAAACAACAAATGTGTGACATGCTTATCCAATAAATATATATAATAACTGTACTAAAAAGAAAATTCACAACCTGGGGGCCTGAGAGGTGGCTCTGGAGTCAACGGGAACAACCCATAGTTAGAAAGTATTTCCAAAATCTCAGTTGGTCGAAGCCACCGGTGTTTAGCTTCCTGTAGTATCTTCTCTAGGTCTGCCAAATTTGCAGAGATAAATTACAAAAAGATCCTCAAGGTTTCAATGTTATTATAACATAAAAGTCAAGAAAGAATGTAAAAGATACATGAAGTTGAAGTTTATCATGAAGTTGAAGTTTATCTTCAAGGAGTATCCATAACTCGCAATGGAAGATGAATAGTTTTCCGTTTACCCAGCCAAAAGATACCCTTTTATTATGAATTTGCACATTGTCTACTGAACAATTAAAATGCAGGAAACAACCAAGACAATAACTTTTAAACAGTAGAAGCGAAAAGAATCAGTTTGATGAACAGTTGTGATAAAAGACAATAACTTTATTGTAAATACAGACTAAAATAATCAGGAGGACAAGAAGGAAATCAAAGGAGCAAGAGGAAGAGACCTAGAGGTTGTTTGGGGAGGTATCGTCTACTAGTCTCAGCCATTTACAGCAAACAAGCAAACGACCGAACAAAGCTTCATATACCCATCACACGCAATCTCTCAATTTATAATCTTGATTACATGAAAACAAAAAAGGAAATGAACCCAAATGGCAGAAACGAAAGCGGTGAAAGAGGCGGGGACATGGGTGAAGGAGAGAGGAACAAAACGTGTTAAAGCCAAAGAAAAAAGGTAAAAATAAAAAAGAAGAAAGAGTGAAAATGTGATGAAAGTCAACATGAAACAGATTTGTGTCCACACTGTAATGCCAAATATAGAAACACCAACATATATCTACGGCTCCTTCCTATTCCTACGTGGCATTTTCGTGTACTTGAAGCTTCGTACATGGTGGGTGGTGGGCCTGTACGAGAATCTACTGTCTTTTGTTTTTTTAATAATAAAAAATTTATTAGTAAAGTTCTTTCCTTTGGAAAAATGTGATTTACGCTGGGGCTGGGGTTTCTTCCATTTTGTCAGGTGATTTTTATGAGAAAAGGGTTCGTTGGAGTTCACTGGTTCAGTGGGGGGAGCGAAAGATCCATTAGAGGGAAGAAGGTCTTCTTCTTCAAAAGATCACATCTTGCGCTAATTCAGGTATGGGTTTAAACTCCTTCGTCTTCTCCTTCTCCTTCTTCTTCTTCAAAAGATCACATCTTTCATTCGTTTATATGATTGTAATACGATCGAGATTCAGCAAAATCATTTCTTTCTTTTACTAGCATAGCGTACCTTCGCGTATTCCAATTAGGAGGAGCTGGGATTTTGTGTAGTTTATTTTGGATTTGGATGTTTTTTCTGCTTCGTCTAAGCACTGAATCGAATAAAATTGGGTTTCTCTGCTTCAGATGGATATCATATCACAATTACAAGAACAAGTGGATACAATTGCTTCCCTAACCTTTAATATGATTGGGACCCTACAAAGAGATGCTCCTCCTGTTCGTCTTTCTCCTGATTATCCTCAACCAACTGCTAACCCTCCTCCTGAGGACTTTGCAGACCAACCTAAGTTAATGAGTGCTGCTCTTGTTAAGGCTGCTAAGCAGGTACTTTTATTGTTTCTTAACATAGATTCAGAGTTACTAAATGAAATCACAATTGTCTCCAAACTCATCTTTTTGTTTATGTAGCTACTTGTAATGCGTAGGATCTATCAGGAACTTCGGTTCTGTGCAAGGTTTTGGCATGTTGAGTTGGCGTAGGAATGAACTTTCAATTTTTCAGTGTTATAGTTTAGATCCTCCAAGCAAGCATGCAACTATTTGTTTTGCATTCTTTTCTTTTAGTTTGATGCTCTTTTGACTGCACTTCCATTGGCTGAGGGAGGTGAAGAAGCTCAGATGAAGAGGATTGCAGAACTACAGGTATAGAGTCGACAGCTTCACTTCAACCTCAAGATTCCTGAACGTTAATGTATCCAATTTTCTCATCCTCCATCCAAATTCTTCAGGCTGAAAATGACGTTGTCGGGCAGGAGCTCCAGAGGCAACTTGAAGCAGCAGGTAAATCCTTTACAACCATTTGTGGTACTTCAGCTCATGAAGACTTGCGTTCTGTACAGAATTTAGCATGCCGTGTGTGAAAATTCTTCTAATGACTCACTGTAAATTGTTCTTGGTGAGATTCTTAAAAAGTAAATCTTTTGTCTGCTTTATGATCGCAGAGAAAGAACTAAAGCAGGTCCGGGAGTTGTTTGGCCAAGCAACAGATAATTGCTTGAACTTGAAGAAGCCTGATTGAAGTTTACATACACCTGAAGTTAGGAAGGATTGATTGGTGCAGAAAATAGCTGCAGAGAACCTACTCCAAGGACTTGTCTAAGAACATTTCCAGAGATTGGTTTTAGGATCAGAATTTGTAGTTGTTTGTGTATTAAATGCTGGTTCATCTTACAGGAATCACATGTCATACTATAGATTCTTTTGAATGATATTTTCAATTGTTCCTTCTCTTTTTCTTTTTCTGTTATCAAATTGAATGAACTGATGATCTTCAAAATTGTATTGTGGATTCAAAAGGGTAGTTTAGGATCAAGTCTGTTCATCACGTACACAGTACACAATGTACTTGTTCACATTCACAGGATCAAGTCTCTTCCATCACTCAGAGTTCGAACATTTAAAATCTTGAAGAAAATGATCAATCGAATAAGATAAAGATGCGTTAAAAGTTAAAACTTGTAAATAATACTTGAATCAATCTCAGGGTTATTCAATTAAATGTTTTAAAAATTTATGTAAATTAATTAAATAATGATACCTTTAGTTTTAATTAAATTAACAACAAAAAAGGAAAAAAAATAAATCGAAAGTGAAAGAAGAAGAGGAGCGACGGAAACGGAACTTGGCAGGAAGAAGTATCTTCACCTAACGATCAAACTTAGCTTCTGTAGCTTCATCTGGTTCGTTCCAAGAAATAAAGATTCGAAAGTTTTAATCTTTATCATTAGTTTAATGAAAAATGTGGAATCTTTGCTTCGGTTGCCTTCAACGATGCATCAATTCCGATTTCTCCGACCACAGCCTTCTATTTTCTTATGGCCTCTCCGATTCTCCTCTCCCCTTCGGCTCCTCCGCGGTTGTCCAGGTCACTCGTCTCACTACATCCCTTCTCTCTCTCGTTCTTTTCTTATCAATACTATTGCTGCTCATGTGACCCTTCTGTTTTATGAATTGGATCAGATTTCCACTGGTAACGCAGAGAATTCGGGGTCATCTTCATCTTCTCAATTTATATTGGTTCAGCTTCCTGCTCATCAAAGCAGCTGCTTTACCAACTACGTGTAAGATCTTCTTCAGCTGCTTTTACTTTTAAGACTTCAGTTTTCAGTGGATGAGTCTGATCCTACTAGAACTTCATAGAAGACAAACCATTTTAGTTCTTTTTTGTAAAATCACTGAAATGTTGTTCTACTGTTTTACGTGTTGTATTAATCACAGACCACCGATTTTGGATTTTGATGCCTACAGAGTGCTGTTTGCTTGCTTCTTCTTCTTTTTTTTTTTTTCTCTAATAAGAATCTATGATTATATAGTTAGATGAATGAATTCTCTGTTCTTCTCAACTCACTGGCCTTCCTTTCCATGAGAATTTACCTTTCTCAACTGAGCTTCGTCCATTCTTTGTGGCAGTAAACAATGTATGCCACAACATATTGAAAATGGTGACAATCAGGGAACACACGATGTAAACCAAGATCTGGTTGGGGCCAGAGATTTGAGTACCTGCAAAAGTACAACACTTCTTTCTTTGGACCAGCCTTCTCATTTGATTAACGGCAACAGTAAATCAACTGTAAATTGGACGGGATGTGAGAGTTCGCTGTGTACGCTTTCTAGTAGGTTCTCTTGCTTCAGAATCATTTCTGCATTGGCCCCATTTGCCCGTGTTGATGTTTGCTCCGCCCATTTCTTTGAGAAACTTGTTTCTGAATTTTCCTCTGGGTGCCTAGAAGATCAAGGGTTGTGCTCACTTAATCTACTTACTGAAGGAAAAGCTTCAGGGAGAGAAAGTGTAAATTTTCTTCACCTTGTTGGCATACCATCATTCAGCACTAGTGCTATGCCAGGTAGCTTAAGGCATCCAAATATGGCTCCTATTCTTGGCTTGCTTAAATCTTCTGATTACGTTTATTCAGTGGTTCCCAAAACGCCATATACCTTAGAAGGCATTCTGCACTATTGCCCCAATGCCCTTAAGTCTGAATGGCATGCAAGGTTTTTGATATATCAGCTGCTGTCTGCCCTTGCTTACTTACATGGTTTGGGTGTTTCCCATGGCAATATATGCCCATCTAGTATAATGCTTACTGATTTATTCTGGGCCTGGCTCCCTATTTCTAACAAGCCTATATCACGACCTATTTTAAGTTTAAGAGACATTGAATTCAACACTCCTGCTACTTCTGCAAAGTTGGGTTGCTGTGCTGACTGGTGCCCTTCCCAAGGACTCTATGCTGATCTGAGTCTTTCCCTATATACAGATTGGGATTCTCAATTTGAAAAGTGGTGGAAGGGAGAATTGAGTAATTTTGAGTATCTACTCATCTTGAATAGATTAGCTGGGAGAAGGTGGGGGGATCACACATTTCACACAGTAATGCCATGGGTTATTGACTTTAGCACAAAACCAGAGGAAAGTTCTGATGCAGGGTGGCGTGATCTAAGCAAAAGCAAATGGCGGTTGGCTAAAGGAGATGAACAATTAGATTTTACCTATTCATCATCTGAAATTCCACATCATATTTCAGATGAATGCCTTTCTGAATTAGCTGTCTGTAGTTACAAAGCTAGGAGGCTACCACTGAGTGTTCTCCGCACGGCTGTTCGATCAGTTTATGAACCTAATGAGTATCCCTCTAGTATGCAAAGGCTGTACCAATGGACTCCTGATGAGTGCATCCCTGAGTTCTATTGCGACCCTCAAATCTTTTACTCTGTGCACTCTGGTATGACTGATTTGGCAGTACCATCATGGGTAGGAAGTCCAGAGGAGTTCATTAAATTACATCGAGATGCTTTAGAAAGTAAACGGGTCTCAGGTCAAATCCATAGTTGGATAGACATCACCTTTGGCTACAAGATGTCGGGGCAGGCAGCTGTTGAGGCCAAGAACGTTATGCTAGCATCATCAGAGGCCACAATCCCAAGATCAATGGGACGTCGTCAACTCTTCACTCGTCCACATCCTGTACGTCGAGGTGCTAAATCAGAAAAAAACTATACCTCCTCTATTATGAATGAATGCCAAGTAAGTGAAGTACAGGGCACAAAACCCCTCCTACTTGAAACTGGTTTTCTGCAAGAATTGGAAGAAGCATCTGCATTCACTGAGCATGCCAAGCATTTGAGCCCTCGCTATGGCTATGATTTGGATGAACTTGTGAAGGACATCAGTTCTTTGCAAGATTCAGTGAGTAGGTATTCTGAGGAAAGCTTAGTCAGTCCCTTGGAAATGAGCAGAAATTATGGGTTGCCATGTTATATTAATTCAAGCAATCTTCTTGAGAACATGGAAACAGAGGTTGAAGGTTCAATGGAATATCAAGAGTTATTATGTTGGATGCAGAAATCATGTAATTCGGGGACTCGCTCCTATGATATTTCGCAGGATATATTTTCTGTTGGCTGTGTCTTAGCAGAACTTTATTTGAAGAAGCCACTTTTCAGTTCGTCCTCATTGGATACATATCTTGACCTTGGCATCCTGCCTAGTTCAATACATGAACTTCCTCCTCAAACCAAACTACTTGTTGAGGCCTGCATTCAGAAGGATTGGACAAGGTATTGCCTTTACTTATTATGTGATTTGAGATAACTTGGTTGAAGAATGTGTTATTTGACACTTTCAATGAACTTCATTTCACAGGAATGTTATGGGCTATCCCATATTTGTTGTTTATGTCTGAACTATTTCTTTCCTTATCTCCTCCCCCTTTCCTATTGAATTCTCTGTCCCTTTCCTTTTTCTGGATAATTAGGAGGCCATCCACCAAAAGCATTTTGGAATCTTGCTTTTTCCCCACAACAGTGAAGTCTTCCTACTTGTATGTTGCTCCACTCCAGCTTCTGGCAAAAGATGGATCTCGGCTCACTTATGCTGCAAATTTTGCAAAACAAGGTGCGTTAAAAGCAATGGGGACATTTGCAGCTGAAATGTGTGCCCCTTATTGCTTGCCCCTTGTAGTGAGAACTCAGTCAGATTCTGAAGCTGAATGTGCATATATCTTACTGAAAGAATTTATAAAATGTTTGACGCCCAAAGCAGTGAGGACATTAATCTTGCCTGCTATCCAGAAGATTGTACAGGCTAGTTATGAACCTTTTTATTTTCAGCTGCAGTATGTGCAACTTCTTTTGTTTGTTTCCTACTTACTAAAATATTTAATTCAGACTACAGGCTACTCACATCTTAAGGTATCACTCCTCCAAGTCTCGTTTGTGCAAGAGATATGGAACCTCATTGGTAAACAAGCATATTTGGAAAAGTTGCATCCTTTAGTGATATCAAATCTACATGGAGCTCCTCATAAGACTTCGGCAGTTGCTGCTTCTGTGCTGCTAATTGGAACAAGTGAAGAGCTTGGTATGCCAATCACGGTGAATCAGGTTATCTCTTCTTTTGTCATCGTGATTTGCTTATAGAATGCATGATCTCAAGAGGAACACACAATGCATACACAAATCAACCTCATTTTAGTTTCTTACGGTTTAACAAACAGATACTGTGTTCTGATCCAGACAATTTCACCATTGATTCGATGCTTTGGGAAAGGACTTTGCTCTGATGGAATTGATGCGCTGGTTAGAATTGGTATTCTCATTTTTGGATTTGTTGGGATTAATGTCCATTTTTATATTGATGATCAGCTTACAAACTACCTTTATGTCCATATTTCAGGTGGTCTTTTAGGGCAGAATTTTATTGTCAAACATATACTACCATTGCTTAAACAAGTTGTCCGTTCTTGCACTAGTGTTTCATATATAAATAAGCCTGAGCCAGTGCAGAGCTGGAGTGGGTTAGCTTTGATTGATTGTCTAACAACATTGGATGGTCTAGTTGCCTTCTTGCCATTGGAGATGGTTGTAAAAGAGTTGATTGAAGTATGGACATTGACCATGATTCCTATTTCAATTCTGTTGTCGGTTCTTTTGTAATCAAGCATGTATCTGTTTTTTGTTCATGCAGGATAAAGGTTGCTTATATGTCATGGTTCTCATGCAGACCAACCTGGAAATTCCCGTGCTTCAGGTGGTCTAAGTTCTTGAGTAGTTACTCATGAATTCAATTGTGAATGTCATTACCTGTATCTTGTTCTGCTTTGAGATGGAACTTCCCTTTTTAATTGATCAGAAATGATTGAAAAGCCAACATATTTGTGTAAATGACCCACTTGACCTCGCTCAGGCTTACAAAAAGAGAGAGAGAGAGTACAATAAGGGTGAAAGAAAGAAAGAATCTTTTCATATCTAAACTTGTGAATCTTCAGCTTCCACATGCATAATCCTCATTTGCATGGCATCGTTATTCATAGTTCACAAGTTGTTGCATGATGTCTGATTGTTCAGCGTTGCTGACATTTCAGATCAGAGGCTTTTTAAACGTCCACAAACTTCACATTGTTAAGTTGGTGAAGTTTATTTCATCTTTTGTAGCAAGTTTTTTTCTCTTTATTTGACACAAGTTGGATTGTCCTCATTTTTATTGATGCCTCTGGCAAGCCAATTAATTAGTTTACACAAGACCTGTAACCAATGATATTATATTGACCAGGTTGCTGCTACTACTCTGATGGCAATTTGTCATAGAATTGGACCAGATTTGACAGCGTTACATGTTTTGCCACAACTTAAAGACCTTTTCGATGAGCTTGCGTTCTCTCAGGAAACTGCAAATGGCTCTGGTTCCTTTGACAAAAACTTGAAGATCTCAAAGGCAAGGACGGATGGGGAGGTTCAAATTGAAAGCCGTATGGACCTTGTGTGGGTGCTAGTCATATTTATTCTTAAAACCCAACCTGAAACTTTATCTTACCTATACTGCTAATTTTCACTATCTTTACATATATATGTTTTGCCTTTTCTTTTTCTACTTTCAGGGTGCTTCTTTATCCCTCTTTTGCATCTCTTCTTGGTATAGAGAAACTTCGTCAGTGTTGTGCCACTTGGTTGCTTCTTGAACAATTTCTATTATGGTATCATAATTGGAAGGTATGCTGTCATTTCAATCCCAACACAAGCATAAACTAAGTTGTCTTTGCACCACTTGCATTTGGATACATACACATTTTTTGAATAGATGTTTCTACACTTGTTATCATTCAGTGGGAATATACAGGAGAATCATCTCGAAGTGGGTCAGACAATGTCACTGCAAAAAAGCCTGCTCTTAATAAGGCTTCTTCATCCGAGTACAATCCTGCTAAGCTTTTACTTAATGGGGTTGGTTGGTCAATTCCGCAATCTCAACTGAGTAGAGGTTCCAAAAACATGATGCCTCAGAGACGTTCCAACTCCTTTCACCACATTCCTGTTGAGAGCCACTTAGTGAGTTCAAATCTTTCAAATAGAGAACCCTGGTTTTGGTTCCCTAGTTCTGCCCCGAGCTGGGATGGACCTGATTTTATCGGGCGTATTGGGAGTCTGAAAGATGAACCACCTTGGAAGATTAAAGCTTCTATCATATACTCAATTCGTGCACATCATGGAGCTTTAAGGTCTTTAGCCATTACCCGAGATGAGTGTACATTGTTCACTGCAGGTGTAGGACCAGGTTTCAAAGGAACTGTTCATAAGTGGGAGCTCTCAAGAATAAATTGTACATCTGGCTATCATGGTCATGAGGAGGTTGGTGTCTCCTAATATTTCCAACTGCTTCCACATATTTATTAACTATGATATAGGAGCGCATGCGTTAATGCACAATGCATCACAGGCTTGGGTTAAATGTGTAACGTGGTGGTAAAAATTGAAGGAGAGCTCTTGTGGTTCCTAATGTATACATGTGACTGGCTCATTTTAAGACTGATTCAGTGGTTATGCTTGATGAAAAACTTGACCTTTAAAGCATTTGTTTGTTGTAGGTGTCACTTTGGAATTAGAAAAACTAGTAAACAGCATTTTCTGGCCATCTTTTCAAATATAGCAGTTTTGGGCTAGGGGACTAATTCAAGTCCTAGATTTTCTATTTCCAGAGTACTGAAATTGTTACTTGGACCTCCATAGTTAAAATGATTGTAAAGGTCTTTATTTTCACTAGGTATGCATTGGTGATAAATAGGCCTCTAATTGCTCACCAAATTTTCAGGCTGTAAACGACATTTGTGTGTTATCATCTACTGGAAGGATAGCATCTTGTGATGGTACTATTCATGTTTGGAATAGCAGAACAGGAAAAGTAATATCAGTTTTTTCTGAACCCTCAGTCGATACTACTCATCTTGTGAGCCCTTCATCTTTTGTATCAAGGACTAGTATGGAACATCCCAACATGCTGAATGCTAACACGTTATCCAGTGGATTGTTAACTAGTGGTTTTGATGGAAGCTTATACACTTGTATGCACCACTTAGAGTTTGTTGAAAGGCTTGTTGTTGGTACTGGAAATGGTTCTCTCAGGTGAATTTCCACAAACCTGACATAATGTAGCAAAATGAGGGGAGGTACAGGGTTTAAACTGGAAAACTTTTTTTCAGGTTTATTGATGTTGCCCGAGGTGAAAAGCTTCATCTATGGAAGGGTGAATCTTTTGAATCTACTTTCACTTCTCTTGTCTCTGCCATATGCTCTTGTGGATCTGACTCAACTACAGCAGATGGAGCTTTTGCTTCACCATCTTGGATTGCAGCTGGACTTAGTTCTGGTCACTGCAGGTTGTTTGATTCAAGAAGTGGAAATGTTGTTGCCTTCTGGAGAGCTCATGATGGATATGTGACAAAGGTATCATTAAATTGCCAAACAGAATAACTGCATTAAATTTGATGGGGCATCCTTCTAACATTTCATGTGTACAGTTGGCTGCACCAGAGGAGCATTTGCTTGTTTCCAGCTCTCATGACAGGACTTTACGTATTTGGGACCTGAGAAGGTATTGTTAGAAAAACTTTAATTTGCATAGATAGTCTCCCTTTAAGGGCAAGTAGTCCAGTATCTCAATTTTGCTTAATTACTACTTTCAGATTTCATTCTTACAACAATTGAAGCATCATTCGAATTGGATAAGAGGCTAACAATGTTTGCTTGTTTGTGGTTAACTGCTTGTTTCCCTACAAAACAATTCGTCAATAGTATTTCACCTTAGTCAGCTTGGACAATTTCCTAACATCCTTTTCACCTTAGACATCAAACCTTGCTTCTTTCATAAAAGGACTTTCTTCTCCTCTATTTACTTTGGGAGTTGTCAATCAATATAGTCTTTCCTCATGTTCTGATTTGCCTAGAATTTGCAATCTAAAGTTCCAAGTTATATTATCTTTGCAGGAATTTCCCACGACAGCCAATTGTCTGCAAAGGTCATACAGATGCTATATCTGGTTTCTCTGTATGGGGTCAAGATGTGATTTCAATTTCCAGAAATAAGATTGGGCTTTCCACTCTGTCTTGGTCTTCAGAAGAGGTATATTGTGAACATTTTTCTTTTTACGTCTCCAACTCATGACTTGCATCAAAGACATGAAATTTTTACCATTCGCTCTTACCTACCCTATCTATGATTTCCAGTGACATGATTAACACGAGTTTTTTTCTTCCATTTACTCTTATTATGTTTCTGTTCTGTTAAAGGGGCCACAAGTACACTACAACTGAAGTGGAATTTGACAATGTAGAGGGCATTGAATGTTTAATGCCTTTGTCCACCGTGGATATATGAGTTCATGATATTTTTTAATGCGTGGCAGGAAGGGCAGGGACAGATAGCACCACAGAAGCTGTACATGGCCGATCATGGAGGGAAAAACTTATCGATATTATCTAGCATAAGCATTCTGCCCTTCTCAAGGCTCTTTGTGGTTGGAAGTGAAGATGGTTACTTGAGAATTTGTTGTTAGGCGATTGTGTATAGTTGAATATGATTTGTGGTGATGCTTTTGTTGTGATTTTTGTAGCTCTTAGTTTATTCTTATTGTCTGCTTAGCAGAGATTTATGAGGATAGAAAGATGCTGATGAGCTGTGAAGTCGATGTAAAGATTTGTAACAAGAGACTCATGGTTGAGACATGGTAGGAAAATGTTCTGCAAAGCTAGTTAGGAATCTTTGTTTTTCTTTTCTTTGCATGCGTGATGCGTAAACCTCTGTAGAAGAACATTAGCTCAGGCTTGTCCTTGTAACACGATAACGGGATGGTAGTACATGTATATATTTACTAGTTTGCTTTTCTTAAACAAAACCAACGTTGATTTTGGTTCCTTTGATTGGTCGCGAGTTCCAAGGTTTAACGAATCGATATCTACTGTTCCTTTCGGATCCAGTGATAAAATGTCAAACTTTTTATATTACTATTCTAGCATTTATTTCTGGCCTTTCTTGTTAGAACTCGTGTATATGATATGACGAACTATCTGCGCATGAAAAACTATTCACCTGTTATTGTATGCATCTTAACTAGCTTTTTCCCTTCTTTTTATCTTAAAAACAAGTATGGTTCAGGGTGGTGTGTTCATGCTTTTCTCTTGCAGCTACTTGACGGTACAGTGCTTCAAGCTAACAACAAGGATTGCGAAGGTTTGTGTAAATACATTTACTCGTTGTGATGCCGGAAGTCAGGTGCTAGGAAAGGCCGGTTGTTCTGGCATGAGGTAAGGTTTAATTTGTCCTAGAATAGAGAGATTTTGTTGCAACGATAACACAATTCACGACATTAAATAAATGTGTTGCACAATCTCTGGTCAACTTTTCTCAGGATGCCAATTGCATTTGCAGCTTTTAAGGTTAATGGTTAGTGTTTTGCAGATGATGAAGATGGTCTTTTTCCAATGGTAAAATCTCTATCCTTGCATGAATCTGCAGTGTATATTTCAACACTTGCAATTTTTTCTGTAGAATCAGATGACAAATATATTATTGACAATTAAATGCTCAAAACAGGCATCGCTTGAGCATATATCTGTTTGTCTGCTAACAATTCCAATAAGATAGTTACAGGTGTTCACATGATATACAGAAAACACCATAGAGATTACATGGACAGTGGTAAGCCAGACAGATGTCCACGTAAACAACTGTACAGTAGAATTAAGGCAGACATCAGAGAGTCGGGATAAAGAATGATACAGACTAACCAAAGGTTTTCTCAGTGCTGTAGCACATGTAAAGAAATCCGTCATCATCCTTGTAAGATTCATAAATCGAGTCCAGTTGACTTGCTGAGATAAACGTGAAATGCGAGTTTAAGAGCTATGCAATATATTAAGGAAATTGTTTGTTTGAACTGCATTCCAAGCTTATAGGAACTGGAAAAGTATTGGTACCTGTTTGAGGCAGTGTGTTTTTCACAAATACAAACAAAGCTTTTCCAGGAGTCAAATGCAGCCTGCTATTTAGCATATGGATGAATTGTCCCACTGTCATGTCTCGGGGAACAAGGTATCTGCGTGTAATACAGGAAATTCAAAGTAAAGATGGCATCCTCTTAACCGGAAGAGAGAGGTAAAAAGCAGGCATGTCTCAGAGCAATCATTAGTAATTTGATTTTCAAACACCAATTTAGTCATTGATGTCTCAAGTTCCCTACAGTACCAACTAGAAACAATGGAAGTTCTTCACACAAGTCTTCTCAATGTATTTTTCAAAAAAAGTCTTCTCAATGTAATAACAAATGATACTCTGATGACTAATATGGATAAGAACCAGAGAGATAGATATATAATAACCGAAAAAAGCATCATCATAGCTGAACAAGGGATCAGACGCGCGATTAGAATCATTGAGATCAGAAACAAAGATGTGCTACTTTAAGAAGGAAGGTTAAGTTGATTATAAATTTTAGAAGTAAGAAGAAAATTTTGCACTGGATAATGAGACTAGGACCTACTTTTTCTTCTCCATTTCTGGCAGGTCTGCTTTCGAATATCTTTCAAGAATAACCTGAAAAGGGGAATAAAAAGGAATCAGATTTAGTTCCAATTAGCCAGAGAAGGTTTACAGAGGCAAATTGTTTCATAACTGGGTGTAAACATTTTGCATTTGGCATCCACAACCGATACTTTTAAAATATTTTTAATAAAATTTCAAAGCATCCTTTCACTTAATCTGTTCTAACCATATTTTTGTTCTGTACTACTTAAATCTATTCTAACCCTTTTGCCGCCATTTTATATGTAAACAAACTTAAAAGCACTTCGTTTTGAAAGGAAAACAGGTTGGAACAGGTGACTGTATCCAACTGCTTAAGTGATACAGTGCATCTGTTGCCCTCCATTTCGAATTTGAACAGTAACATTCAGCAGTAATGATAGTTATGTCTGCTGGCCGCAGCAACCACGAGTTCTTTATTCAACTTATACACATACTATCATTTTGATTCCCAAGAAAACTATAATTCCAGGCATAAAAACTTCGTCTTTCCAACGTATGTGCCACTAAAAGAATCGATGGACATTTAGAAAGTTATCTTTTGACACAGAATATACATGAGAAAATGATGTATTACTTCATTTTCAAGTTTCAACAATTGGATTCAATAGATAAGAGATGACTCCTAATTGTAATAGCCTGAACATCAAACCAGAACTGATGAACATCGTGTTTCAGACATGATCACTGCATATGCTTAATTGAAAGTTGAAACACTAAACCAGAGACAGATTCTCGCAAAGTCTAATGCAAACGGACAAACTATTGACATGGGGGGAGAAAATCTGTTTCTTTATACAGAGACATTTCATATTATGCACAAAACAGGAGCTCCGGAATCTAAGAAATGCAAGTGTAAATGAAGAACTTACAGGAACTCGATCTGGGTATTTCTTGATGATCTTGTTAGATTCTTGGAGTCGCTCATCTACACCATAACCATAGACGTTAAATGTAAACAAATATATATGATTTCTAACGACGGGTGTCTTATTGCCAAAGAAAGTAGCAGAAAGCAATGAAAGCAACAAACTTGGAGATGTAAGACCAACCAAAAGAGAACTCCTGCTTGAAAGACTCAACCTTGCCCATGTATTGACGGTGTCGGTGTCTAAAGGGAAAAAGAGAAGAATTTGAAAAGATGGAAAGGAGACGTTTATGGCGTTGTGGGTATTCGTTATAATTACTTGGCGAGGAGTTGAAAATGAGGGTGCGTAGACATATTTGAGACAGCTAGAGCAGCTTGATTGTCGTGTAAGTTTGTTACGGAAAACACTACGACACCTCACACCTTCCTTCCGCTTCCATCTCACATCACATGGCCTTGCCGGGTTCTTCGATGGGCTTCCATGGATTCTTGCAAGATACGAGCTTCAGCCCATGCCCTTATTCTTGAATTCAGCCTGTCGATTCCTTTCTTTCTTGGGCTTCGCTTTCAATCTCAAAGTCGAGTTTTTTGTCACGGTTAAGATAAACTGTGTTCACCTTCTTTCACCATGCCAAAGTGGGAATTTTGGTTGGGAAGTATCTTCTGCCAAATGATTGAAGGTGTGGTAGGGATAGGATAGGACAGCTCGATTCTTGTCCATGCCCATGGGAAATTATCACACATCTGGTTAGAAAAAGGGACAAACTTTATTTATAAGCTACTGTCCATTTGAATGAAGCTGAGTCATGTTTTTCTTTTCTGGACAGGAAAATGAAGAAATTTCATGGCTTCAGGATTACCATTCACTTGCTCCTCCTGAATCCTGAATGGTCATTAGAACGTTGACAGGACAGGACAGGAGGTTCACAACTTCATTCTAGTAATGACAAAATCTAAAATGTTATGGTTGTAATAGCAGGAAAAGGACATCCAAACATTATTGTAGGTCCTGGATTTAAGGCATGCACATGATGTTCGATAATTCAACCTTCAATTCAAAGAAGAAATATCTTAGATTCTAAGTTAAATTCTGAAAATATTTCATTTTTATAAAAACCTGAAACAAACAGAAAACATAATGGACTTGGAAGTTACTTAGAAAGAGGTGGCTGAGGCTAAAGAGCTGAGTTGGTGGACATGACTCAATCTGTGGAAAGGTAAATGGTCAAAAACTCCGAACCAACTCTAGCTGTCGACAAGTCAAGTGCGGTGGTGGCGCTCCATCATCAAATTCACTACAAGTTGGTTGGTGAGACTGAGATTATTAGTGAATTATTATTAACATCACATACGCGTTTCATCTCTGTCTCAGCCAGCCACCGTCACCGACTGCCTTTACGATTTTTGACCTCTGATGAACGGTCCAGATTCAATTCATGTCATGTTAAAACACCACGTGCCCTCTTTTTCACTCTCTCTCTATATATAGGATCGTCCTCGCTTCTACTACCACACCATCGGGTCTCCTCTTCACTTCTTCTTTTCACTTCTTCTTTTGAGTGGAAAGAAACCTTTATTCTGTACTTCCTTACCACCTATCTAAGGTTCTCCTCCATCTGCTTCCCTTGCCCTCCTTCTTGTTTTGTTTCTACGTGGTTGTTTCTTATTTCCATTTGTTGCTTTCTGGTCCTGGTTATTTCTGCTCCTGCTTTACTTGCTTCTTTGTGGTCTAGATGTGAGCAAGTTTGTAACTTGCTATGTGCAGGTTTATTCATGTTGAGTTTATCATTGTTGCTGGTTTGTGATCTATGTTCGGTGATCTATTGATTATGGTTGTTCATGTTCTTATACTGATTTTAGCTTTAGATCTAAACGTAAATCACTTGTACTTATTCAACGAATCTAGCAAAGATTCAATCTTTTTATTCTCTTGAGTTGCAAAGTTTAATCTTTTCCTTATTGAAGTGTAAAGTTTCAGCTCTCTCTTTTTGAAGTGCGTTGTGCAATAACATGCATCCTCTTTGGAGGAACTGGTTATTTTGCTTGGTCTTGTGATGTTAATTTTTTATGTCGTGTTTCAGCTTGAAGGAAATGGAGACCTTTCTATTCACCTCCGAATCTGTGAACGAGGGACACCCAGACAAGCTGTGCGACCAGATCTCTGATGCAGTACTAGACGCTTGCTTGGAACAGGACCCGGACAGTAAGGTGGCTTGCGAGACATGCACCAAGACCAACATGGTTATGGTTTTCGGAGAGATAACCACCAAGGCTAATGTGGACTATGAGAAGATTGTGCGTGACACTTGCCGCTCAATTGGATTCACATCTGATGATGTTGGTCTTGATGCAGACAACTGCAAGGTTCTTGTCAACATTGAGCAACAGAGCCCTGATATTGCTCAGGGTGTCCACGGTCACTTAACTAAGCAACCTGAGGAGATCGGTGCTGGTGATCAAGGCCACATGTTTGGCTATGCCACCGATGAGACCCCTGAGCTTATGCCCTTGAGTCATGTTCTTGCTACCAAGCTTGGTTCTCGACTTACCGAGGTCCGGAAGAATGGTACTTGTCCATGGTTGAGGCCTGATGGCAAAACTCAGGTTACTGTTGAGTATTACAATGCAAATGGTGCGATGGTTCCTGTTCGTGTCCACACTGTACTCATCTCTACACAACATGACGAGACAGTCACCAATGATGAAATTGCTGCTGATTTGAAGGAGCATGTGATCAAGTCTGTCATTCCTGAGAAGTACTTGGATGAGAAGACCATCTTCCATCTCAACCCTTCAGGCCGCTTTGTCATTGGTGGTCCTCACGGTGATGCCGGTCTCACCGGTCGCAAGATCATCATCGACACTTATGGAGGATGGGGTGCTCATGGTGGTGGTGCCTTCTCCGGCAAGGACCCAACCAAGGTGGATAGGAGTGGAGCCTACATAGTTAGACAGGCCGCAAAGAGTGTTGTGGCCAGTGGACTAGCAAGGAGGTGCATTGTTCAGGTTTCTTATGCAATTGGTGTTCCCGAGCCATTGTCTGTGTTTGTAGACACATATGGTACTGGAAAAATTCCTGACAAGGATATCCTCAAGATTGTGAAAGAGAACTTTGACTTCAGGCCTGGTATGATTTCCATCAATCTTGACCTCAGGAGAGGTGGCAATGGCCGATTCTTGAAGACTGCTGCGTATGGGCACTTTGGCAGGGATGATGCTGACTTCACATGGGAGTTGGTGAAACCCCTCAAGTGGGACAAGGTCCAAGCTTAATTAATGTCCAAACTATATGGCATTAACATGAAATTGTCATTTTAATTGTTCTTTAAGTTCTTATGTTTTTTAAAAGATGGAAAAATTTGTATTCTGAGGGAAGAACAGATGAGAAAGATGTTGTATTCAGTATTGTTTCTTCCTCTCCGGAAGAGCTAATAATAGGGAGTAAAGAGAAGCATTCATTCAAACCAGAGCTTCAAGAAGTGAATTTTGGTATATCTCTCTGTATTCATTAAAAGAATCAATCTGTTTCTGTTTCTGTTTCAATGGTATGATAATGATAGAATGAGTTATAAATTGCAGAAAGAACTTAATGTTCTATTTATAAATATTTTCCCTCATTGCAGACAAACATCACCTAGCCGAAGTTGCTCTGTAAAGTGGTCAGTCTATCTTAATTATGGCCACAGTCTGGCAATTCAGTCATAATCCATCTAGAGGCACTGGCATAGTGTTTACCTTCTCTGGAAATTCAGTTTTCCTATGAAATAGGCAAAAAGAGAAGCAGTAATGACAGGGAAGATGATAAGTACAGAAGCAACAACACCCAAGAAGTCATGGTGAAACCCAAAGTAATCCTTTAGGAAATCAGCAATGGTTGTTGTCTGGCCAAAAGCTGTCATCTTTTTGTTTATGTCACCATATTGAGAGGTAAGAGTCCCATTGATTGCCCATGATGTTGGACTCAGATAATATAACCAAAGCCACCAGCTAGGAATACGCTGCAACAACCAACAATTCATTCTAGTGTAAGCCTTTCATTTCTCACCATCTCACAATGTCAAAAAGAAAGAAATGTGAAAATTTTCCTGAATCAGAAGACTATGCAGGATGCTGAAAACCTAATGGTTCTTAGGATTCCTGAATGTGGTACCGTTTGCATACTTACTCAGTTTCAGGGTTCAAAACAGAAAAACTGCAGGAAATTTGGTCACTCATCACCAAAACAGGAGAATTGCAAGCAAGGATGAAAATAAACTTCTTCTTAATGAAGAATGATAGGTTTCTTTGTCTGTCAACTTACAGGTTTAGGTACAAAGAAGCCGCAAAACAAGTTCAGGATTGTGTATACAGGTGATGACAAAATGAAAGCCACTTGGATATTTGGTGTCACTGATACTAGCAGCATTCCAATGTAGTTGAAGCTTAGCAATGTGCAGAACATCACATAGAACGACCAGAATATCTTATAGGCAGATAAGTGGTAACCGATCATTGGATATGCGATGATCACGTATATTACTGCCTGACTGATCAAATATGGAACCTCAACTAGAACCTAAAAAATAAATAGTCACGAGTCAAGAAAGACACCATGGTTATATATATATATTTGATTCCTGAATGAGACTCTCTTATGACTTGAAAGGCCCAAGATAAGGATGACAGAACTGAAACAAAACATTGCAAGTCCTAACCTGTGCAAAAGAATATGCCCAAGAGGAGTACATTCCTGCAAATCTCTCCCTGTAAAGAACAGTCCGTTCCATGGCTACAAATGGTATAATATTAGAGCAATTGTTTATACCATAAAAGATCATTGCAGTGTATGTTACTCCAGAAATGTTAAAAATGTCTTGCTGGTTCCGACTACAGGAGGAAAAACAGCCAAAGGTTATAAAGATTTTTGGACTTGGTAAGTTGTGAAAACATGGAAAACAACGTAAGGACTTACATTTTTGTTCCTTGTCGCCAGAAAAGTAGGCCAAACAGAATGGAGGTGGCTGCAACATAGGCAAGGCGTATCAGATTATATGAAGGATTTCTCCAGTAGGACAAGTTCTGTTTCCACAAGCATGTTTTCAATTGCTCGCATCCGTTCTGTGAAAAACGTGTGGGAAACTGCAATGGTGTAGAACCAGGAGTTGGTGAACTTAGTAGCTTGATCAACTCTTGGTTCTCCCTGTAGCAGCATACAGAATAGGTCAGGAACTATGACCACATACTCAAGACAGGCATAAGATTATTAATCGGAAATGATAGAAACTTTTCTGTCAATACTCGGTTAACTTAGAGCTTGATGTTGCTTACTCATACAAGGTGGACCGTCGATATATTTGTCCAAAATCTACACCAAGTTCAGCCTCTGATGATATAGAGGTGACCTCCAGCATCCATGCTGCTGGATTATAGTTGTGTTTAATCTTTGGAACCCCAGGAATACTCTATGCAATGAGTTGGAACACCATAGTTAGATAATATTCATGGAAGATTAGATGTGGAAAGGCACCAATCAAGATAAATATGAGCTTTAATCCTGACCTCAAAATACTCGATCACTCTGCTGGAGTGCTGACCCAATGGCCCCGCATAGATAATGCGGCCACCGACTTTCATCAGAATCAGCTGGAGTAAGAAATAATATGCATCAGATAAAATATCAATTTACTGTTTCTGAATTGCATTGGGTGTTAGAAACCAGGTTAAACACGATTTTCCTATTCCTTTTCATCCAAGCTTTGTGCGTGCAAATTTAAAGACAAGATGATTGTAGGTTGGATAGTTCATTTTCTTTCTTTAAAATGTCAACTTCTTTTCTGCTGATTTTCTTATCTTTATCCTACAAATTCTAGAAAAAAAAAAATCTTTTGAAGATTAGGTAAGATTTCAATAGATGGTGATTCATATAATATCAACATCCATTCATCCTCTCCTTGTATGCCTATACTTGCAAAATCAGGTCTCCATGCTTGCCAGTGATATTCATTCTAGCAAATGGAATAGTTTGGCATCGGATGACATATTGAATGGCTTCTGTTCTTATGATTACCAGCAAGAAATTAAGGTACCAACAATATTTACCTCATCAAATGCCTCAAAGATATCAATACTGGGTTGATGGATGGTGCAAACAACTGTTCTTCCTGTTTCAACTATGTTCTTCACTGCTCTCATGACAATTGCTGCTGCTCTTGCATCTAAACCTGTAGCAGGTTCATCCATAAATATGAAAGATGGATTGGCAACAAGCTCCACAGCAATAGTTAGTCGTTTGCGCTGCTCAGTAGATAAGCCATCAGTCTCTGACAGGCCAACTAAGGAATCTTTAATTCCATCTAGCTCAATAGTTTCAAGGACTTCACTCACAAACTCCTGGAAGAAAATTACCAGGAAGTTTCAGACTTCAATGCAACACTTGGTCTTCAACATTGAAAATATAAAGATATTGTAGTTTCTATTGTCTAAGAACAACATACAGATTTAGTTTTCGAATCAAGCTCAGACGGGAGCCGCAACCAAGCAGAAAAAATGACAGATTCTTGAACTGTAACTAGAGGGGAGTGTATGTCTGTTTGCTCACAGTAGCCAGATATTCTAGCAAATGTGTCCTGAACCTTGGGGTATCCACTAATTCTGATATCTCCTTCAATAATACCTCCAGTTTTCCTGCCAGAAAGAACATCCATAAGAGTTGTCTTCCCAGCTCCACTAACTCCCATCAGTGCTGTTAGAATTCCAGGTCTAAAAACACCGTTAACGTCAGAGAGAAGCTGGAGTTTCTTCCCTTCAAAACCTCGTTTTTTCATTTCCTGAAAACATGCAAATGCAAATCAGTTGACACAAGTTGCTGGAAGTTTTCTGATGATAACAAGAAAATGACTCTATTTTGTCACAATTACCACAGGGGTGTCAACATAGTACTGCACTTCCTGAAATGTCACAACATGGGGCTCAAAAGGTAGAACCATCCTTCCTGCAAAATTGTACATAGCAACCATTAAATGGGCAAGATAATGAACTTATGCCTGATCTCCATCATTACAAGTTTCATGTAGAGTCATCAGCTTCTTTACGAACAATTTTTACCACACGAAACTCCATCACCGTATAGAGATAAACTCACCCGTTGTAGATCCTGTAGTAGAATTAGGATGATCTCCAGGTGTTGTCTTTTCTTTGTCAAAAACAATTCCAGTATCTGTTTTCCCCTTCAGCTGATTGTACTTCTCAAAAGAAATAATAGCTCGAGAGTTTCCTGGCGCTGATTGAGCATTACCATAAGCATTAGAATACTGTCTTTAAGAAAGAAGTACTGAGCAGTGAACGTGCTTACGTTTCACAAAGGTCAAGGCCAAAGTAAAACCAACGTTGAAAAGCACTGTAAATCCAATTAAGACAACTGCTGATATCCAATAAAGATGAGCATCAAAGTTCAATCCACGAGCTTCTAGTAATTGCTGCCCTAGTGTTGTGTTATCAGACACAATCTGTATGTGTGAACAAAATCACAAAGTAAATCAGTTCTGCTGCATATAAGAAGCAACTCTGAAATTTTGTTTTTGGAAGTGATAATGGGAAAGGAAAGTCAAGTGACGGAAAATTTTTAAAAGTATTCATCAACTTTATTTCATTCTCTAACTTTATACAAATTCTAAAAAGATGGACTTGTAGCTTACACATTGGGTGAAAAAGAAAGTTTCCAGGAGATAAATATTCTACCTTTTGCCACCGGGGAGCAAGAAACTCGTTCACCGTCAAGCCTATCTCCCCATAAGTCACGGGACTGATCCAAAATCCCCAAGCTAACCAAACAGGCATGGAGGCTGCAATGTAATAGAACAAACTGGTCAGTCATGTTATATGAAAATATATATGGAAAGATCACTATAGAAGCAATAGGATACTTCACGTTTTTGGATAATGAAGCCACCAAATATTAAAAAAAGCAGTAAAGAGATGGTTCCTGCAGTCAATGAAGAAACTGCAGATTGGAAGAGGGAGCCGAGAAAACGGAACATGGATATCGATGTCATGTGTATCAGAAAGAGTATCAGAAATTGGCTGAAGAACCTGAAAGAAACAGTAGAGATGAAATGAATTGTACATCAGGAATAACTGTAGTAAACTGCAGTTTTTATAAACTAATATTGAACTCATCTGTATCTTACCTTCCAACCTCAGGACTGTAACCTATTACATAGTAAGTAAGTGATGTCCAAACAAGAGATTCCAAGAAGGAAAGTGGCGCTTTAAGCAGAGCAGCAGGAATTGCGTAAGCCCATGCAGGGTAAAAGCAGAACTCTCTGTGTTTATGGAAAACTGCAAGTCTTGAGACAGTCATTTGCAGTTCTGGAAATCCATCAACTATCAATATAACTTGTGCAAAAAATAAGCCTCCCATGTAATAATTCCCATGGATCACATCAGTAGACATTCTTGTGCGCAGCAGAACTGTCATGGTGATTGAAGCAACTATCACTAGCTGCAGGAGAGGCAGAAAGTAGAAATGTTTTCAGGACAAGGAACATACAGACATAAAACTTCTGATAAGCATACAGGAAGTTACCTGTAATGATTTGAACACATATGTAAATGAATTCCTTTTCATTAGAAGAAGTTCCCTCTTTGTGCAGGCTTTGAGCAGTTCCCATTTTGACAATGAATATCTTTTGAAAGCTAAGTTACTCATGTTCCTAGCAGGTTTGTCAAATGGCTTAGAAAGCTCCTCCTCTAACTTTTGCCCAAACCGACATTCTCTGAAGTTCTTCGTGAATTCGTCAACCGAAACATAACTATAAGGCTGTTCTGCATGGTACCAATATTGTCCTTGATCTTTTCTTGATATTACCTGGAGATTAGAACAGTAAGACAACTCCAATTTCTTGTTCAGTAATGATCTCTGTTGGTGATGTGAAATCTACCAACTTACCTCCTGAAGGAAGTCTGCAACTGCTTTTCTTTGAGGACATCTAAACCCGCAATCCTCAAAGAATTTACAGATGTTAGAGCGCGGACCATGGTAAATGACCTTCCCTTCTGCCATCAGAATGATATCATCAAAGAGTTCAAAGGTCTCTGGTGCTGGCTGAAGGAGTGCAATCAATGCTGTGGCATCAGTTAAGTGCACCCAATGCTGCAGACAGGCTACAATCTGGAATGCGGTAGAACTGTCTAAGCCATTGGATATTTCATCCATAAATAGAGCTTTACTGGGTCCTACAATCATCTCTCCTATATAAACATAAGATAAAGCTCTTAAAAGAAGTTAAAGTTCAAGAAGGTAGGCTGGACTGGTAAACAGGTTTATACTTGGTTGTTACTCCTCAGATATATAGAGAAATACAGAAGAAATAAAAAAAAATCTAGAACTGGGAATCAAATGGAAGTTAAGCACTTTAATGGAAATGATTTCTCAAGAACCCTGAAATCTGCTCTTAACTAGGAGAGTCCCTTTTCTTATATATGCTACCTGTAGTCAACCGTTTCTTCTGACCCCCGGAGATGCCTCTTCTCATGACATCTCCGACAAGTGTATCGGCACAAACATCAAGTCCTAGAATCTGAAAGAATGAAGAAGAAGAATAACGAATATTGCCAACCATGTACCAAATCTGATTCAAAAAAACACTTGAAAGATTCAAACATTAAAGAATAAACCATTAAAGTACCTTCAAGATGTAATCCGTCTGAAGGGTACTTTCCAGACCCTCAACAGATATTGCCTGCATTATAACCTTCCAGTCATGGTGACAAATGGTTGTGAATTCACATAATTGCTAAAATGAGAGACTCATAATGGAGGAAAAGCTTTTCATTATTCTAGTAATCAAAGCTCTTTTTATAACTTCAGAATTATTATTTTAAACATCAAACCTTGTTAAAAGTTAGTTCATGCTATTTTAGTTTTCTCAGCACAAGTAGAGAAAACTGAATTTTGCAGAAAAATCATTACAAACTTTTTTTTGGGGACAAAGAAGTACAATGAGGGCTCAAAATATCATACTTTTTGAAGTTCTGGAATTCCCAGTTGGTGAATGTATTATTACCTTCATGTAAGCATCAACATCAGGTTCTGGGATTATCCCTTGTTGCTTTTCCTTCTTAATGACTTGCTTCATAATCTCTTTTACGCAAAGGAAAAAAATCAAAAGTGGTAATCATTGTATCAAGAGAAAGTTGCACTCGAGAAATGCTTAAATTTGAGATGCAACTAAATTATATAGTCCTAACATTTCAATTTCATCCTAACTTATGATCAAAACTACGTAGGCCGTGCAGTTTGAAATGCACATATATGTGAACCTTAACCAAGTTGATTAACAAATTAATTGGAAACTAACATACTGCGTATAAAATATCTGAGAAGAAGAAAGAACAGGAGCTGAGAAGGATCTACGCTAAAGTGTTTCTTAATGTGTTCATTTTGCTTCAAATGAAAACATAATGGTTTCCTTGAAACTCATAGCGAGTAGGGGGAATGGTTCTTAGCATCTCTAAAAATGAAATTGACAAATTCTGCACTAAGCATACTTACCGGCTCGGTTTCCTATACCCTGACACCATGCCGAGAAATCAATTGTTTCCCTGACTGTAATATCAGGAATGTGAAGGTCATATTGGCTTATATAAACGGAGGTTTTCTGAGGAACAAACTCATCCATTTGGTAACCATTGTAAGATATTTCCCCAGAAACCTGTAGAACAAACATAGCGAACGATATACGAGTCTCAAGACAGGAAAAGACCTTCAGAAAATGGCTGACAAACAAAGAATAAGTCATAGTTTTTAGTAACAAACGATATGCAGATAGGCATATAGTTTTTTAGTGAAAGAACAGATCTTCACGTGAATCCTTTGACAACCATAGAACAAAATGCAATAAACGTCACCAACTTGTGGAAGCATTAAAAAACCTTCGAAGAATGGCTTAGTTTCCCAGAAAGCGCCAATAACATAGTGGTTTTGCCACTCCCTGGAGGGCCAAGCAATAAAGTCATCCTGCAAAATGAATCCTTTAATGTAAGTGAATTTACTTTTCAAAACGTTTCCGTCATTTCTCTACCATGTAAGTACACTGGTCTGGCTTATTAGGAAAAAGGGTGACCTGTAGCTATGCCTATTGAGTGATTAATCAAACTCACAAAAAGATAGCAGAATTTGAAGACTACCTTCCAGGCTTGATAGAACCACTGACGTCCTCCAGAATGGTTATCTTGGCTTTTTCTTCAGAAAACGGCAGATTGAAGAAACCCTGCCACAGGAAGAAGCTCAAAGTGATTGTGAAAATTTGAGCTGCATGGATCACCATAATAAGTCAACAGACTTAAAAACACGGCTCGGTGACAAACAAGACAAGGGCAGTGATCAGTGTTTTGGAAATCATTCATAGAGCTAACCTTCTGGATAGAAAAAAGAAAAAACAATTTATTCAAGTGGAACCTGGCAAATTTCCTTCTTGTAAGAACTAATCTAGAGAGAGCATTAACATTACATGCAGGTACTTACCGAACAAATACTCTTTGTGGTGTTCCAAAGAGTAGGGAGAGGCTTGCCATGAACTAGCTGACACTCTGCTTGAACACTAAGATTTTTGTATCTTACTTCCACAGTGGGCAATTTTACACCAACTCTGCAAAAAATCGTTGGTTAAACTTGACAGATCCTAAATTTATGTGCATACATGTATGAAGGCTTGAACTATGCGCATATCATTCAGATCATTACTTATCAATTCTCTTTCTAATTTTCTGCAATAATCTCAGGTTGTCAAATTCGATGTGTTTGATAAGTTTCTCTATCAACATATGACGATCTTGAGCTCCAAGTTCAGCAACGTTAACTATTCTTTTCCCACTTGCATTTCCAATTCCAGCTGTTCCATCTTTCGCTTCAAATAATGCAGTTGTAATACGTTCAAAAGTTGGCAACCTCTCAACAGCTTCCCAATGCGAGCGATCTTCATCATCTACTACATTATTATGGTGATCAGAGACTACACTTGAGACACTGCGAAAACTACTTGACACATTAGCCCTAAAAGAGGACCTGATGCTTCTTCCAAGCTCAGCCAACTCGACCCTTAGTGACTCAATCCTATCGTGGCCAGCCATTGTAGGATTGACAGGTTGGAAGGTTTAGAGACAGACCATGGGTCTTGAGCATATATATAAATATGGAGATGCACATATTTAGTTAATCATTTGATTGAGTTTCAAGTAAGATAAAAGAGATTAAAAAAAAGAGATGAAACCTGCAGGGGATGAGGTAATGCAATGCGTCATCTTATTGGTCAGCAATGGAAATGAGCCTCAACCTTATTCTGTCAGCTGAATATTGAATGAAAAAGTCAAACGAGATTGCTGATGTTCGATAATGTCATGTCTTGTCTTCTTACACATCTTGCTGATTATGTGTTTTTTCTTTTCTTTTCTTTTTTCAGTTTGATTCTTGAAGACTAGGAAGATAACAAGCATCAAACGAGCTCTTCATAACAGATAAAAGTTGATGGCCTTGACTTTCTTGAACACACTGAAAATATGGTAACTCAGTGATAAATCCTGCAAATATTTTACCAACTCAGCCGCACACACAAGCACACAACAATGGATAAAATAACAAAGATAATGCACTAGAATTCGAGATTCTAGCTCCTCCAGGCTTAGGCTCAACTATACGTGAATAAGAGAATGCATGAATGTGTCCCCTCATCCCTCCCGTACTGTTTTATTCCTCTGTCAGCTAACTAACTCTCCTCTCTTTACACAACTTTGCCCACCCCTTGTCCTATTTTGACAAAGCTACCCCTCCCTTGCCCATGGTCTTTCTTTTTTGATAAGTGAATCTAATTTCTGGACTACTGTGGGTCGTATCATTACCCCCTCCCCCCCCCATCAGCTGCACCTTGTCCTCAAGGTGGAAAGTTGGAAACTGTTGATCAATTAAGTCATACAGCTCTTGTTGGACCCCGAACTTTTATTAGAAGACTAGAACTAATAAATGAGAAATGTGGAGAAGTTCATATTTGTGATTTGGTG
>JAOQMS010000180.1:54940116-55012013 GCA_027563885.1 Erythroxylum longipes
AGAGAGAAAGAAGAGACAACAAGTTAGGGTTTCAATTTCCCTAGCCTACAAGAGAGATTTTGGAGTAGATCAAGAAGAGAAAAAGGAAGAGGAAGAAAAGAGCTTTCTTTTGAGCGGCCACCACTGTTTTCTGCATTCCATATCTTAAAATTGCTGGTGGTTCCCTTCCATAAACCACCTTGAAAGGGGAAGTCCCTAGAAAAGAGTGGAAAGAGGTGTTATAGCAATATTCGGCCCAATGCAACCATTTGTACCATTGAAGAGGCTTATCTCTAGTAAAGCAGCGAAGATAGGCCTCTATTGTCCTGTTAGTAACCTCGGTCTGACCATCCGACTGAGGGTGGTAGGCGGAGCTTCGGTTTAGTTGAGTGCCAGCCAACCTAAACAACTCCTCCCACACTTTGCTCAAGAAGACTTTATCCCTATCCGACACCAGTGACCTCGAAATACCATGGAGTCGTACAATCTCTTTGGTGAAAAGCACTGCCACAGTTCCTGCCATGAAAGGATGTTTCAAGGGCACAAGATGAGCAAATTTACTCAATCTGTCCACTACTACTAAGATAGTGTCATAGCTCCCCGATCTTGGTAATCCTTCTACAAAATCAAGGGATAAATTTTCCCAAATCTGGTTAGGGATTGGCAAAGGTTGCAACAGTCTCGCAGGAGTTAAAGCTGCATATTTCTGTTGTTGGCAAGTAGCACACTCAGCTACATACGTAGCTACTTGTTTCTTCATTCCTTCCCAATAAAGCTCTTTGGCCAAATTCTTGTAGGTTTTCAAGGTTCTCCCATGCCCATCTAGATGAGACTCATGTGCTTCCCATAAAAGAAGTGGAATATATTTTGAAGTTTTACTAAGCACCAACCACCCATCATACATTAATCTACCATGTACCAAGGCAAAAGGTAGCTTACCGGAGGCAACCTTGGAAATTTCAGCCTTCAAAGCCTTCAACTGATCATCCTTTTCTATCTTTTGCAAGATTTCAGATATGTTTACCCCTTGAGAAACTCCCATGACTTAGCAGTCCACTAACTCCCCTCTCCTTGACAAAGCATCTGCAACTTTGTTGCTCTTCTCTGGTTTGTATTCCACTCTAAAATAGTACCCCAGTAGTTGATGACCCATTGTTATTGATCCACTGCAATCATTCTCTGCTCAAGTAAATATTTGAGACTTTGCTGGTCAGTTCTAATGATGAATTGTTGCCCCAGCAGATAGGGTCTCCACTTCTTTACCGAAAGGACAATTGCCATGAGCTCCCTCTCATAGACTGACTTTCCACGGGCTCTGGGTGACAAAGATTGGCTGAAATAAGCGATTGGCTTGCCATTTTGCATCAGCACTGCTCCCAACCTGATACTAGATGCATCGGTCTCCAAAATGAAGGGTTGCTGGAAATTGGGTAAAGCCAAAACTGGCAAAGAACACATAGCAAACTTCAGCTGTTGGAATGCAATTTCTGCCCCTTCCTTCTTCAACAATTGTGTCAACGGGGCAACAATTTTTCCATAATCCTTTACGAACCTCCTGTAGTAACTGGTCAGCCCCAAATATCCCCTTAATTCCTTGACACTTTTAGGTCTAGGCCACTTCAACATAGCTTGGATTTTGTTTGGATCAGCTGAAACCCCTATTCCCGATATCATGCCCCAAATATTCTAACTCCAACTTGGCAAAGACACGCTTCTTCATATTGGAATATAGTTGATTCTCCCGCAATAACTCCAACACTTCCCTCAAATGGTCTACATGATCTTCTATAGTCTTCCTATAGACCAGTATATCATCAAAAAATACTAACACAAACTTTCTCAAAATCTTGCCAAATACCCTATTCATCAAAGCTTGGAAAGTAGCAGGGGCATTAGTGAGCCCAAAAGGCATCACCAAGAACTCATAGTGTCCATGGTGTGTCCTAAAGGCTATTTTCTCCAATTCCTTTTGGTTCACCCTGATCTAGTGGTAACAAAATTTTAAATCCAGCTTTGAAAACACCTTTGATCCAAATAGTTCATCCAATAATTCATCTATCATGGATATAAGAAATTTATCCAACACCGTAGCCCTATTTAAAGCCCTATAGTCTACACAAAACCTCCAGTTGTTGTCTTTTTTTCGCACTAGCAAGACAGGGCTTGAATAAGGGCTAAAACTTGGCTGAATAACTCCTGCTGCCAGCATCTCTTCCACTAATCTCTCTATTTATGCTTTTTGGCATTGAGGATGCCTATATGGCCTGACACTTATAGGTCCTACCCCTTCTCTTAAATGTATCATATGTTTTATCTCTCTAGATGGTGGCAGCCCCCTTGGCATGTTAAAAACATCCTCATAACTACTCAATAAGGATTGTACATTATCAGGTAGTGAACTAGATCCCATTCCCCCATTCTGCTCCAAAACACAGACATGTATTATGAATAAATCATCTTCTTCTTCGGTCTGCTTTATCAAAGTCTTTAAGCCTATCAATCCCCGGGTAAGGCTGGGATCCCCCTTCAATATCACCCATTTCCCATTCTCCTGAAACTTCATAGTAAGTTCAGCCCAATTAATTACCACCTCTCCTAAAGTTTGTAACCATTTGACCCCTAGTATCAAATCACAACCATTGAGGGTCATAGGAAAATAATCTTCAGTTATGTTTTACTGTTATACCTCTAATGGAACTTCCCTACAAACTCCCTTACTCTTCACAGTTATCCCATTTCCCATGACTACCCCATACCCCTTGCTTTCCTCCAATTCCAATCCCAATTGCTCCACTAACCTCACATAAATGAAATTATGTGAGGCACCCGAATCTACTAAACAAATCACCTCTAATTCCCTTATTTTCCCCCTCATCTTCCAAGTTTTTGGCACGGTTAACCCCACTATCGAGCTCACTGCCAATTCGGAACTCTCTTCCTCCTCCTCCTCACTTTCGGTTTCCTCCTCCTCATCTAGCACTAAAAGGACATACAACTGTTTATTCTTGCATCGGTGCCCTGGGGTAAATTTCTCATCACACTTAAAACACAACCCCCTATCCTTCTTTTCTTGCTATTCCGAAGCTGATAGCCTCTTAAACCCTATTTCCCGACCACTCTTCTCACTTCTGTCTCCCTCCCTACGACCCTCTCTTCCTACGAAACCCCCTTTTGCTTCTCCCATTCTGCCTGTGTTTATCTGTCGACTATTCCTATAATTTCTCATCTCCCGGTTCTTCTCTTCTATTCCTAAAGCAGTCTCAATTATCTCATTCAGCCATCTGGCTTAAGTAGATTCAATTCATACCTGATTTGGGGCTGCAACCCTTTAATAAAAGTGCACTTCATCACCTCCGGCGTTAGCTCACGGCAGGACGCAGCTAGTTCCCAGAATCGCTTCCTATAATCCAGAACCGTCCCCTCTTGTTTGATGGACAAGAACTTTTGATAGACACTTCCTTCATGGAGTGGTCGTAAGTGTCGGAATATCATACCTTTCAGCTCTCTCCAATCTGGAATCACACCAGTGTCTTCAATCATTCAGTACCACGCTAAGGCTTCCTAGTCAAAGCTCAGTGCAACCAGCTCCACTTTTTCTTCTTTTGTATATCTCTCGGCAGAGAAAAATCGTTCTACACGGTTGAACCATGTATCTGGGTCTTGTCCTTGGAAAATTGGCATCTTGATTCTCCTGGGTTTACAATCGCGTCTCCAGTCCGGTGGTCGGTGATCGTCGTCTGGGTATCCCTTTCTCCAACGCTCATCTCACCGAAGCCTCTCATCTCGTCGATACCACCCCCTCTCCTCTGGTTCAACTTGGTCATCATCGACGCGACGTTCCTCCCTTCTCACGTCTTCCTCCTCGCGCCGACCGTCCCTCCTGAATCACCCCCTTTCTAAATCTCTTTCATCCCCATAATGTTCCCCGATTGTATTTTTAGTAGTCGGGTCATACCCATTTCTCATCTGGTGCCCTACGAATCTCCAATGGGTATTCAGTTCAAACCCGACCCACCTATCATCCCCTCCCTCAGGACCCATTTCCTTCCCTGTACACACATCCTCCTTAGTCTCCTCCTTTCGATCTCGCCTCATTCCACTTGCCGAAGACTCACCTTCGAGCGTTTTCACCAGGTTGTGGGGTGTCAGGTCTGGGCGGACTTGAAGGGTGGTGATAGCTTACATTAACTGATCGAACCTCCTACTGATTTCTTCCTTCAGCTCACCCTTTACCCCTTCAAGTTTTTGATTGACTTCCATCCTCAAGGAGTCACGCTCCATTTGCAACCCTACTTTGATTTCTTTTACTTCTTTTTCCAGTATGTCTAGTCTCGTGTCCTGTTTCTTTACTGCCATGCCTAGAAACGT
The DNA here is from genome assembly GCA_027563885.1 of Erythroxylum longipes. Taxonomy (NCBI): domain Eukaryota; kingdom Viridiplantae; phylum Streptophyta; class Magnoliopsida; order Malpighiales; family Erythroxylaceae; genus Erythroxylum; species Erythroxylum longipes. Next base: position 54,944,464 of record JAOQMS010000180.1, read on the forward strand.
ATGCTCTGATACCAAATGATAAATCTTGTAAATATTTTACCAACCCAGTCGCACACATAAGCACATAACAATGGACTGAATATTATATGTATATTGATTGATCACTAAGGATCTGTAAAATAATAAGGATAATGCACTAGAATTCGAGGTTCTAGCTCCTCCAGCCTTAGGCTCAACTATACGTGAATAACAGAATGCATGAATGTGTCCCCTCACCCCTCCCGTACTGTTTTATCAGGGCCGGTCCTGAGGTTTTGTAGCCCCGGAGTGAAAAAGAAGATGTGGGCCCCCTGACTTTTATTAAAAATAAATTGAAAAAAATTCAATATTTATTAAAACCACTTTTATTCCTCTGTCAGCTGACTAACTCTCCTCTCTTTAGACAACTTTGCCCACCCCTTGTCCTATTTTGACAAAGCTACCCTTCCCGTGCCCATGGTCTTTCTTCTTTGATAAGTGAATCTACTTTCTGGACTACTGTGGGTCGTATCAGTCAGCTTCTTCATATGACTTTTTCTCTAAATACCACTTGGAACTCGAGAAGTTTCCGAGTACTAATAAGAACTTAAACTGGATTTGTTTTATGCAGTATCAATTTTAGTCATCATAGCAGACCAGACGATTGTATATTTAAATCTAAAATGGGTTCAATATCCCATTGTACCAAAAAGAAAATCGTTTTAGGATATTCCCAGTCCTTCTACAAATCCGCCACTAATTAGATCACAATCTTTTGGTAGACCTTTTAGAAGTAAAGCATCTGAAATAAAATCACAAGCAGTTAGAATTACTGAACCAAGTAGTTCATTCATCCAACATGATACTACAAAGAAATTAGAAAAACTCCAAAATCAAATTAGTCAATTAACGGATTATATTCATAAAACTCTATGAGTGTATCTCAACAGTTAAACGAATTAATTATGAAGATAAAATAACAAAATTATTACAACAACAAGAAAAAATCAATGCTTCCATACATCAATTACTTCATGATAATCTTACTCTAATTAATAATCATATAAATTTGACGGAAGACCGATTAAATGTAGTTGAAATAAAAATAGAAGAAATCGAAAAACAGCCTCCTCTTAAAATGAGACCGATTAAATGTAGTTGAAATAAAAATAGAAGAAATCGAAAAACAGCCTCCTCTTAAAATGGTATCAGAGCCGCCTACATCATCTACATTTCCCAAACCAATTGAAATTGCAGTTAAACCATAGACCCTATAGAGCAATTAGAAGGTATCCCTACAGACTTAATAGGTACAGAAGACAGTATAGAACACGTCGAAAAAACTATTCAAGTTCAATTAAACAATATACTACAATTAATAAATCGGTTAACCTTAAACACCAATCAACTTAGTGACTCTAATGAACAACATTATCAAATTACTGATAAGGATGAAGTGATATATGGATATGAATCGGATCAAGATATTTTTGCTGAAACTAACCAACCTAGTACAAGTGATACAAAAGCAAAAGAAACTGAACAAAAGGAACCAAGAGGAGAAAAACGCAAAAAAGATAAACAACCCAATATTTATAGTTGGACTCCTGATAATACTGAAGATTTTATTAATCAACAAGGTTATTATAGAAAAGGATTTAAAGTTCGAAAATATCCCAGTGAATATACTCCAAAACATACATCATTAGGAGTCAATGGTATACTTGATATTGATTGTGTATTAAATCCCGAACAAATCATATTAGAATGGTCAAATAAAATTCAATTATTATTACAAATTGATAAACCCTTTGGTGAAACAATAAATAAAAATCATTTATGGAATTTTATAACTTATAAAACAAAAGGAATAGTACAAACCTTTTTAATAGAAAATGAAAACTCTTTAAAAAATACTCCTCAATATCTCAATGCATCTACTGATGTACTTACTTTTCATGCTATAACAAGTGAAATATATAAAGAATTTTTAAGAAAAGATATAGTGTTACATCAACAAGAGGTAGTTGAAGAAGCTAGACAAAAAGCATTTTGGCATTTAAATAATATGAGAATATGTAATCTTTGCTATTTAGATCTTTATTTATGTGAATTTAAAAAATATTATTATAAACTAACAAGAAATGAACAAGAAATTTATATTCATATTTTTATAAAAAAATTACCTTTTCCTTTCAATCGGAAGGTAGCAACAAAATTTCAAGAAAAAAGAGATCAAAATAAAATTGCTTATAATTTAGGTGGAGCTATATTAATAACTCAAGAATTATTGGCAGAACAATGTTTTGAATCTCGATTAAGGAAAACCATAAAACATAATGACATTCAATTATGTTGTGAGAAAAATGCTGAAGTAGCTCAAGAATATGGGTGTGAACCAAGAAGGAAAAAAGAAAAATAAAAAATATTATTATAAGCAAAAACAAAAAACCTATAAATATAGATGGCGGAAATACTCAAAATATAAAAGAAATAACCCTTATTTTTATCGTAGAAAATTTAGAAAACAAGGATATAGAAAGTATAAACCCAAACCTTTCCAGTCAAAACAAAAAGATTGTCCCCAGAAAAAGAAAAATTGTAGATGTTGGCTATGTAAAGAAGAAGGACATTATGCAAATCATTGTCCTAATAAACAAAAACCTAAATATCAAACTCAAGTAAATATTCTATATTCAGCTCTTCAGAATAATTTAGAACCTATTGAATCAGATTATGATACTGATTCTACAATTTCTTCAATTTATTATTATGAATCACAGACTAAATCATCAGCGTCATCAATTGAATCCCAATACAACCTTTATTCAAATAGTGATACAGAATAAAAAAGTAAATGCCTACATAGACACCGGAGCTACAATTTGTATTGCTTCTAAACATGTATTAAATATATGGAAAAATTTTAAAAAACCTTCACAAATACGTATAGCAGATGGAAGTTTCAAATATATTTGGTTTGTAAGTTATTATAATGATATTATTATTGAAAAAGATACATTTGCAGTACCCTCCATATATCAACAAGAATCAGGTTTACCATTTATCATAGGAAATAATTTTTTAAAATTATATAATCCTTTCTGTCAATATTTACATTATATAACTCTTAAAACCCCTTATATCGAAGCAATTAATCAAAAATCCATTATTTTGAAAATTCCTATTTATCATACTTCGTATCTAAAGAAGCTCCATATGTTAACTACTAAACTTGATTCACTTCAATTTTATTTAATAAATAACACTAGTTTACAACTGGAAATTGAAACATTGCTCAAAAGTGTATGTAGTGAAAATCTATTAGATCCAATAAAAAATACAAACCATGAATTAATGGAAATTAGATTAAAGGATCCACATCAAGAAATCAATATTAAAAATAATATTCCTTATACTCAACAAGATGTCCAAGTATTTACACAAGAATGTTCAGATTTATTAGAAAAATAATTAATTTCACTTAGCTATAGGAAACATTCTGCTCCATCTTTTTATGTAAATAACTCAGCCGAACAAAGACAAGGCAAAAGACGTATGGTAATAAATTATAAAAAATTAAATGAAGCTATAATAGGAGATGCATATAAACTACCACGCAAAGATTATATTATTAATCAACTAAAAGGACATACTTGGTTTACTACCTTAGATGCAAAATCAGGTTATTGGCAACTTAGACTACATGATAATACAAAAGAATTAACAACATTTTCTTGTCCCCCTCAAAAACATTATTAATGGAATGTTCTACCATTTGGATTAAACCAAGCACCTAGTATTTATGAAAGATTAATGGATAATAATTTAAATGGATTAGGACAATTTACTTTTGTTTATATTGACGATATTATTATTTACTCTAATCAAGATAAAATGAATCATCTTAAAAAAGTAAAAATTGTTTTAGAACGGTGTAAAGAAAAAGGATTAATATTAAGTAAGAAGAAAGCTCGTATAGCTCAACAAAATATAGAATATTAAGGTATTGAATTCAATAATGGATATTTAAAATTACAACCTAATATATTACGAAAAGTGCAGGAATTTCCAAATGAATTAACTAGTAAAAAACAAATACAACAATTTTTTGGATTATTAAATTATATATCAGATCAAGGTTTTTTGAAAACATTAGCAAAAGAAAGAAAGTTTTTACAGTTAAAATGTAGTACCAAATATCAATGGAATTGGACAGAGCAGGACACAATTGCAGTTCAGAGACTAAAAACTCTTTGTAAGGATCTTCCTCTCTTATATAATTATCTTCCTAAGGATACATTGTTGGTACAAACCGACGCCAGTATAGATACATGGGCATGTTGTCTTTTGGCAAAACCACCCAATTCACAAAAGTATTTACTTTGCAAGTATACAAACGGGACTTTCAATCCCGTTGAACTCAAGTATACAACTCACGAAAAGGAAACATTAGCCCTACTCAAAACTTTGAGGAAGTGACGTATAGATTTATTACCGGTTGCATTTTTGGTGCAAACAGATTCAAAGTATGTATGTAGATTCAATAGATATATGATCAAAACCAATTATAATCAAGGACGCCTTGTCCGTTGGCAATTGGAACTCAGCCAATATCAATATACTATTAAGTATATTAAATCATCTGACAATTTTCTTGTAGATATTTTAACAAGAGAATGGAAATAGCTTTGAATAGTATGGAAGAAGCATACAACATTAAGACTAAGGAACTACAAGAGTTACAAGAGAAAGTACAAAAAACTACTCATGAACTAACCCAATTACAAACTACCATTGAATTCCTTAAAACACAAATTCATTCAGCTAATACCCATATAGCTAGTACCTCTCTACATACCACACATGAAAAACCAAAGACACGAGAAAAAACTACCACTTAATCTTCTGGAAATATTCCTTTAGTCACTCCACAACTCTTCAATCCCTCTTCTTCTCAAAAGAAATAAGATGAGTCAGATATAAAAGTCTATGTCATTTATAATGGACCTATGTCAGGTATCTATGACGAATGGCACAAAGCAGCTCTACACATTTCAGGGAAAAAAGGTATTATTCACAAAAGTTTTAATACTAGAGCCGAAGCAGAAAAATCTTTGAGTGAGTTTAGACATCCTCCGTTAAAGCCTCAATATAGTCAAGTTTTACAAACTTCTTCACCAATCCAACCACAAATGAAAACATTAGGAAAGCCCATTGATTTAGATAAAATCAATCTTCTCCCTTCCAAAATTATCCAAAAAGAAGCCCGTAGACTTACTTCTGAAATGTTTGTTGAATGCTTTCAAGCTTTGAATCATTGGAATGAAGAAATGAAAATGTTCCAATATTATCCCCAAAATAGAGGCAGATTTAGATCCAAAGCAATTATCTTTCCTGGAGCCGACCTTTTATCCACTTATCTATTCTTTCAAAGTGGACTTATAGATATAATTTATCTTACCGATTTATCCATTCTATATGATTTTCCAATTGGATTTAGCCAAGCAGTCAAGACATATAAGGATCGATTTGCTAAGGAAAGAGAAATTTTTATTAAAACCTACAGCAGTTACCCCATTTTTAAGGAGACAAAAGGTATCGAATCAATTTAGGATGCAGAAATGAAGTTGTCAAGGATCGCCTATTTACAAATTGGAATTAGCAATGGAATCTATCCTCCTATTGATACACCAACGAAGTATGAATTCCATTAGGATACAATCAATCAATTCAACCTCCATTATATGGAAGGAGTGTTCAATCAGTGCAACAGAATTACTAATGAATCCATGTTCAAAATTAATTACAAAGGACCAAATATGATCATGATTTCATCTTATAAATCTCCAGTCACAGCAGATGCAGTACAGGTTATTCAACAATTTATGCAACCCTTTGGACATATGGATGGAACCTTTGCAGTATTATCCGAACCATGGAAATAAGCAATTTGCAAACAACTACGGGATTATGCAGAACATCATTGTACCTATTGTCAACAACCCTCTATGAAAAATGAAGACAACACCGGATCAGATGATGTAATTATTGAAGAAAATTAACAAGTAAAGCAGAAGACAGATATATGTAGCTACAAGTGGCAAAAGTGTCGGTAGAAACCGACAATCTTGTAAATAGATTAGATTCGTTTCTTTAGTTTTTCTTTTAGCTTTGTCAGAGCATCTTTCTTTTTACTTTTCCTTTTAGTCATGTCAGTCTACTTTGTGTCTTTTCTTACTTTACTTCTTCTTTTACCGATTCCTTCGGTTGTCGATAGCCCGTTTTCCTTTGCCTATATAAGTCATTCTTGTAATCGTTTCATATCATGTTGAATTAAAACATTTTTCTTTCTCCTATCTTTTCTTCGCGTTTTAGCCTGGCATTGGCATTTGAAGCGAGCATCGAAGAAGGTATGTTAGTTAATTGTTTTATTCAATAATATTATTAGTTATTCATATTTTTATAAGCTCTATCTATCCATTTTATAGTATATTGATATTGGCTGAGTTCCAATTGCTAACGGACACGACATCTTTGATTATAATTGATTTTGATCTTATATCTATTGAATCCACATACATACTTTGAATCCGTTTGCACAAAAAATGCAACCAGTAATAAATCTATACGCCACTTCCTCAAAGTTTTGAGTAGGGCTAATGTTTCCTTTTCCTGAGTTGTATACTTGAGTTCAGCGGGATTGAAAGTCCCGTTTATATACTTGCAAAGTAAATACTTTTGTGAATTTGGTGGTTTTGCCAAAAGACAACCTGCCCATGTATCTATACTGGCGTCGGTTTGCACCAACAATGTATCCTTGGGAAGATAATTATATAAGAGAGGAAGATCCTTACAGAAAGTTTTTAGTCTCTGAACTGCAGTTGTGTCCTGCTCTTTCCAATTCCATTGATGTTTAGTACTGCATTTTAACTGTAAAAACTTTCTTTCTTTTGCTAATGTTTTCAAAAAACCTTGATCTGATATATAATTTAATAATCTAAGAAATTGTTGTATTTGTTTTTTACTAGTTAATTCATTTGGAAATTCCTGCACTTTTCATAATAAATTAGGTTGTAATTTTAAATATCCATTATTGAATTCAATACCTAAATATTCTATATTTTGTTGAGCTATACGAGCTTTCTTCTTACTTAATATAAATCCTTTTTCTTTACACTTTTCTAAAACAATTTTTACTTTCTAAGATGATCTATTTTATCTTGATTAGAGTAAATAATAATATCGTCAATATAAACAAAAGTAAATTGTGATCTAATTAACTCCTCCAGCCTTAGGCTCAACTATACGTGAATAACAGAATGCATGAATATGTTCCCTCACCCCTCCCGTACTGTTTTATTCCTCTGTCAGCTAACTAACTCCCCTCTCTTTAGACAACTTTGCTCACCCCTTGTCCTATTTTGACAAAGCTACCCCTCCCGGGCCTATGGTCTTTCTTCTTTGATAAGTGACTGTAGGTCGTATCAGTCAAGCTTCTTCATATGACTTTTTCTCTAAATACCACTTGGAACTCGGAAACTTTCCGAGTACTAATAAGAACTTAAATTGGATTTGTTTTATGCAGTATCAATTCTAGTCTATCATAGCAGACCAGACGATTGTATATTTAAATCTGAAACTCGAGACACTTATGGAAAGTGAGATTCTAAATGAGATTTGACGAGTTATAAAATATGTAATTTCTTTCTTCCAAGTTGTTTGATTGATGATGATACATAAATTGACAATTTTCCCTGAGGAAAACCACAGAATAATCAGAGAGAAGAGCTGCTACTTGCAGCAATTCGTAACTTTTATTCTTCCAGTTGCTTTTGCAGAAACAAAGATATCTGGCTGCTTACAGCAATTAATGACTAAATTTAATTGATTTTGACAACTATTCCTTAAACGAAAGATGATCACAACACCAACTGTAATGTACATGGAACTTCGCATCTCAGTTCCTGGTTTTAAGATGGGCATTCAGGAAGAGGGCAGTTGAAATTATCATCTATCCCGTAAACTTGGTAAAAAAAAAACAGCTGATTCAACTGCTCCAGTCCAACATCCAATCACCAACCCATTTCAAAAGATTATGAATTGCTGGAGGTGAAATTAGCAGTTTTGATTTTAGATCATCCATCAGCAATAAACAGCAGTCCAGTTAGTATCCTACTCTTTTGCAGAGCCATTAGCAATCATTTCCTGTTTCTCCAGCTCCAAGTAATAGATCTTGTCATTCATCCCTTCTTTGCTATACGCCTCCACCATGATACTAAAAGTTCTGGAATCTGGTTGGCATTGCACATCTTTCATCCGCTTATATACCCTCTCCATCTCCATTAAATCATCCGCCTTGGCACAGGCAGAAATAACAGAATTATAGAACGAGGTATTCTCAGGTATCTCAAACTTTCCAGCCAACTGGACACAGCTGATAACCTTATGGAACATACCTGCATTGGCATATCCATTGATAAGGCAACAAAATGTTTTGGTGTCTGCCCTCATATCCTCTGTACGCATCTGATTGAATGTCAGCTCCATGTTTTTTGCGTCGCCAGCATCCGCAAAGGCCTCAATAACATTGTTGAAAGTCGAGGTTGTCCATGGAAACTGTACCTTGCGCATGTACTCCATCACGGATGACATCTTATCGTACATTCGCTTCTTTCCATAAGCACCAATCAGAATATTAAAGGTCCGAGTCTCAGGCTCCACTCCGAAGCTTCTGAACTTCTCATACCATCTTTCCATCAAATCAATCTGACCCTTGTTACCAAACACACTGAGTATAATGTTCATGGTCCAAACGTCAGGCTTACAAGTTGTGCTCTCTAGCATACTAGACAGCACCTTTTCCATTTCATCATACATTCCAGCCTTCCCATATCCACTCAAAACCACGTTTTGCGTAACCGTGTTTGGAGAAATCAATCTATCATCCATTTCTTGGTATAAAGTCTCAACTAATTCAAATCTGGAAGCATCAACGCAGGCCTTAAGCAAGGTACTATAAGTGAAAACATCAGGCTGGCAACGGGGAAGAGTTTTCATTTGGTTAAGAGTGGAGAAAGCGTGGTCAATCAGATTGTTGCGACAATAAGCAGCGAGTAATGCAGTATAAAGTTGAGCAGTGGGTTCTAATCCTGCTTCAAGCATTTCATCGAACAAGTGATGAGCACGTTGGGGCTGGCCGCATCTTCCCAACAGAACTAGAAGCTTCATGTAGGTTCCTTCTTTTGGATGGTAGAAAGGTTGTTGCTTTAGCATCTCGAAAACCTAGTCAAGAAAAAGATCGATACTTTACAAAGACCCAATTGCCAAAAACACATGGAAATGTCAATAGCAAATAAAAGGAGGAAGAACCTCGAGTGCTTGAGACCACTGCTTCTTTTGAATGGAATCGGACAGAGCTTCAGTGACGGTATTGACCCAGGCCTTAGCATCAGACTTGCGATCGAGTTTCTTCTTAAGATTCTTAATGGGGGCTCTCTTGGGACGTGAGATTTCAGTGATGCCTGGGTATTGGCCTTGCTTCCAATGCCGCTGCTGCTTTTGGGAAGAAGAAGAAGAAGAAGAAGGTGCAGTTCTAGTAGAGGGATAAGCACAACGAAGAAAAAACATGTGACGATTGTTGATGATCTTCTTGTTGTTGATGTTGACGTTATCGCAAGGAAGAGGAGAGGAGACAAGTGAAGACGAGAAAGAGCATAACATGACTGATTTTCGCCAAAACCCAAACAATCCTTCTATCCTTCGCCTTTAGAAGCTTCACCCTCTGTGGCTCTCTCAAGTTTTATCAAACACTTGTCCTTTTCTTCATCAATTACTGCGCTAATATTTGTTCACTGCTCTTGATATTTTCTCTTCTAATCCAAACTAAACAATGGATGGAGCCAATTTAGACAAAAACGACTAAAGATTTGAAGAAGCCATTAGTAAGAAAACAGCGGTTATTAGTATTCTTTCCTCTTTTTTAACCAATCAAGTTCTCCGTTTTCCCGACAAAAAAAGACAGAGACCATGCAATTCAATGAACCCTCCACCCTTCTAACTCATTTGGTAAAAGAAAAATTCCTGTTAAATTTCTGCCAGTTCATGACTTCCAAACAATGGGAAAAAGGTGAAATCTTTTGCTAACCCAATGACTTGGCTTGTGTTGCTTCTTCTTTTCCAGAATGACAGAACACCAACGCTTCCCAAATAATGGGGAAAATGCTCACAAAGCTGCAATCTTTTCTTGTAGCATCATCCTGCCATTATACTCTACTTAATGGATATTGTATAATGCAAGCTGAGCCAATATCTAAAAAAAATGTATCAAACAGAGCACCCAGTTGAGTATTTCACCAACAATCTGAAACACTAACTTGGGCCTTTCTACGTATTCTTTTGCTGTAAATCTTTTGAGCTATATGATGACAACAACGTGATCAAAGGTAGAGAACACAATTAAGTTTAGAAGAAGGGAATGAAAGAAATAATGAACCATCAACTTTTGTACACGCCACCGCTGCAAGGGCTCGTCTTTCTGGTACAATGTGACCTTTTCTACAGCTTCTATCAGCAAACACACAGAATTAAGAGAAATTTGTCTAATCTCTCCATTGCCTCCTCACTACGATCCAACCCAACTTTCAGCCAATGCACAATTATCGGGATAAAGACATAATCCATGAGATACCCTCCTGATTATAATCATCACAGTTTCTACACCCGATGTTTCCTTCTATCATCCGGATTGTTGCTCGTTTCTGAGTCAGATTTGTACTTTTGAGACTCGAGCTCTTCTAATCCTGTCCGGTTTCTTCGCCGTCTTCGGTCCTGAAATTCCATCCACGGCCATATTTAGTTGTGATTTCCTTAAATATATTAATCACTCCAACTTCACATGAAAATAGTGTGAGAATAAAGCATCTCCAGTTGGTAAAAGTTTAGAGAGATGGATACCATTTTTAGATGTTCCCTTGGAAACAAATAAAAATCTGAACCCAAATGGAACTCAAATAAAAAGCTCAAAGCAAGTTTCAGGGTCAAACCTCTCTTGGCACAGGATATTCTTCTGATTCAAGCATGCGAACTACTTGACTCATTTTTGGTCTCTTTTCAGCTTCTGGATCTACACATCTTAAAGCAGTTAGAAGAGCTCGCTTAAGGGCACTAGTCGATGGTCTAGTCTCAATCGTTGGGTCTACCAACTCTTCTGTGCGCCTTCTTGCAACCATCATCTTCAACCATTCCACTAGATTTATCTGAAAGAACCAACCAACAGGATTAAAAAACAGCATTGTGGATTATATTTCTGCAGTACACTACTATATTCGCTTGGGAACCCTACATAACTAAAAGAAAAGCATACTGCACTAGATTCCCGAAAAGAAATGGCAAGCTAAAGTAGTTAAAGGTTCTAACGCCACAATGAATGTTGGACCACTGTATGTTTCAACGTGTTTGGTAAAATTCAAAGGATTTAATTGAGCTACTTCATGTGATTTCCAAAGTCAAAATCATATACTGCTAGTCAATGGCAGGTTATGCATGTGCTTCTGTGAAAATCATCACCCCCTCAAAATGAAAAGGCTTAGCATACACCTCATTCTCAGGGCGACCATAATCCACCGGATCTCTTCCAGTAATTGCTTCCAGAAGCACAACTCCAAAGCTATAAACATCACTCTTCTCATTCAGAAGGCCAGAATTTGCGTATTCTGGAGCAACATAACTGCAAAATCATTCAAATCTTAGCAAATAAAAGAAAACAATTGCATGTGAAGGAAAAGCAAAGAAAATATCCTAACAACAATGGAATTGCCAAAGTAACAATCAATGGTAGATTCAAAAGCCAGCAGAAAGAAAATGGAGGGACCGATGCCTATCAAGTTGCAATATAACTCTTTTCTTGATACATCGGAAAGGGTAAATAATTACAGCGATTCCCAACCCACCACCTTCACATATCATGATCTGAAAGCAAATAAATGCTGGTAGTACTCTGTCCCTACTATTAAGCGAAACTCTCGATGATTAAGTTGCAAGAAATTGATGTTAGAGAACTACTCACCCGAAGGTGCCCATTACTCTAGTTGTAATGTGACTCTTTCCAGCACCAAGCAGCTTGGCCAGGCCAAAATCAGATATCTTGGCATCAAAGTTGTCATCAATTAAAATGTTACTAGATTTTATGTCTCGATGCACCACTTTCGGTTCAATGGCCTCATGCAAGTAAGCCAGCCTGCAAGTTAAGGCCATGAATGTGAACTCATGTGATATATGATTATGAGGACTTGATGGATGGATGGATGGACTTACGCTTTAGCAGTACCAAGCAGAATTTTCATGCGTGCCTCCCAAGTAAGATATCCTAGATGATGCATACTTCCATGAAGCCACTGTTCTAAATTCCCATTGTTGACATACTCATATACCAGCATTCTGAAGTATAACACAGGAAAATAGAAAACAACAAGTGAATGCAAAACATACAGTTTTGTGAATCTAGAACACTGCTTCATATTCACTTGCTCAATATAGCACCAATTTGATGCACCGGGAGGTTAATATGATGCAGGAAGGCACTATTATGTCCTTGGTGCTTATCTAAGTAAAACATTATCTGCAAAACTCGTAACAATGTCTAATGCAGACACTCAATTAGTGTTCTTATGATTGAAGATAGTAACAAGGATATATGTATTTATTAATTTGAGAATGCAAGGTTGAAACAAAGTATCATCGAATTTTTGTGACGCTCAATCTGTTGATTAGTTACCTATTCTATGATGACTTATTTGAACACTACCTACTTAAAAGAAAACCAAAATAACAAAGTACCTCTGTGTTCCTTCCATACAATAGCCCAACAGTCGAACTAGATTTTTATGCCTCACATGACCAATTGCCTCTACTTCAACTCTAAAATCCTTATCAGCTTGTCCTCTGTAATAAAAGAACATCAACAGACTGTCAAATCTATTAACCTACAGATAGTAAAATGAGATCTTAAGCAATAACGTACAAATGGAAACAAATTGATAAGATGCTTACGGGTTGTTGAGGAGCTTCTTAACAGCAACTGTAGTCCCGTTAATCAACTGGCCTCGATAAACAACTCCATAGCCACCATCACCTATTATATTGTCTTTGGAAAACCTGTTAGTTGCCTCTAGCAGATCTCTGAGTGTAAACCAGTGACCCCAGCCTAAGTGTGAAAATTCAGGTAGACCAGACAGAGGTGAAGGTGCAGTCAAAGGATGTGAGGAAGGGTTGTAGAAAGAAGGTCTCCCAGTGGATCCTTCTTCTCCCACTTGAGACCCATCTTTCTCCATGTGAATGAAGGAGCTGCTATCATCGCTATTTTCTGATTGAATCAATACTTTCTCCGATTCTTTGTCACTAAATCTGTCATTTAGGCCTACAAAACCACCTTGGTCCATTACAATCTCCTTAATTTCCTCTGGAACTTTAGGTACTTGGCTCATAGGGAGCAAGTTACCTGACCTTCTGGATCTTTTTCTGAAACTGAGCCATAGTGAAACCACCAGAACTGCTAGACAAGCTACTCCCAGACAAACAACAATTATTACCCACAACTCTATACCAACATATTTTGAAGTCAAAGTACTCTTGAGACTAGACGCCATTTTCCTTCAGCTGCTACTGAGCCTACAGAAAAGGAAAACAAAGAAGGCCTCAAATCACAGAGCCTTCAAAGAGAATATGAATAAACCAACAAGTTTCAAGCAAAAGCAAAACCCACCAATCGATATAAAGAATATGATCACAACTATGTTAAATTGGAAAAGGAATGGGATACATATGGATCGTACAAAAGCACAGAATTTTAAACAACTAAGTCAGCGACCCCGAATGAAATAAGAAAATGGAGATGAGAAGAAAAAGAAGAAGAAGAAAGCATTTCCCTTGAAGTGAACTCAAGAAGAACCAAAAACCAACCAGACAGCTCATCAGATTTCATCTACATTTGCTATCAAAGTAAAAAGCTGCACTAAAGTTGAAGAAATCACAAACAGGATCTCAAAAGACTTGCCTTTTCACACTCTCCCCCGTTGATTAATCTTCAAACACTGTGTTTGTTCAAAACCCACATGGAAATAATATGATCCTGATGTGGAAAAAGAACCCCCATTGTAAAAGAATCACATAAACAGAGAGAAAGAGATTGATTTCCTTTCTGGGTTTTCAGAAACAAATTTGGCAAAAATGTATTAGACGATGTGTAGTTGTCATAGGTGGGTGAACAGTGACGAGAAAAGACATGCTTTACATCACATAAACCTCAATGCGTACATACAAATATCGGGTGGAAACGCTGTGTCAAGGAAAAGAAGTCTTCTCGGGTTTAAGTTTCTTCCTTTTTAAAATGAGGTGCTGTGACTGTGACAAGTACACAGAAAGTCGTAGAGTTTTATAGAATCCTTGAAAGGACCGAGTAATAATCATTTATCACCAATCAGCGTGACAGAAGATTTCCAAGATCAGCCATTTCCTCGTTATTACTGCTCTTTAAGGACATATCCATTTTTTTATCCTCCTCGTGCTCCGTGAGTTCCCTAATCTATTCCTTTCTAATGGCATTGGCTTCAGTCCTGAGACCTTACCAGCTTGACTAAACAAGTGAAAGCAAATAAGCAAGCTTTGACTTTTAAATTGAAAGTGGCCATGGTTGGTCGTGGTTTCGACATATGAACTCATCCCTGTATTTAACTTTCTTTTTTCAACCATTATACCAAGTTCTTTAAGTAATTAATCCTACGACAAAAATAAAAATGAAACAAACATGTGCTTTACTCTGTCGTCCACTTTGGTTTTGTCAAAAAACAGGGTAAAAAGTCGAAGAAAGATTTGACCTTGCAAGGATTTTTCGATGGCGGTAGATCAGATGATCAGATGGGTCCCCGACTCAACCACAAGCGGTTCTGATTCTAAAGGTCTGCTTGTCAGATTATACAGATAGAGACAGAGTCAGTCAGATACATACATGTATAATGATGCATCTGTATCTGATAGTTATTTCCCGTCTAATCCATACGTAGTTATTGTCATCTGTTTCTTCCAAGTTCTCTTCTCCATATGATTTTAATTCGCATCACGACAAAGAATTGGCAGACAATTGTTTAGTGTCTCTACATACACGCTCAATCCATTCCCATCTTATGGTGGCTTATAGTAAATGTTCTACATGCCACCTGTGTGTATTTAGCTTGTTCAACACTAGAATGCTGTCTCTTACATATTATTTTTCCTGAAACATAAGATACATAGACATAATATGTTGATCTATCTCTGTATAAGGCCCCACCAAGGGCAGATGTTGTTTGAGACTTTTTAAGTGAATAGCTTGTCTTAAACCACTAACTTAATTAAAGTTTTAAAAAATAAGTACACCGAAAAAAGCGAGTTTCAAAGTGTCAAGTAACCTACCTGTTCAAAGGAACCCAATCCAGTGAGCTTCCATGAAAGGAGATATAAATGATAACTAACTCATCATAATAATACTAACTTGACATGATTAGGTTCTAAAACTAAGTAGGATATTGGGAAACTTTACTTGAGGGATAGTCATCGCATTCTCATTATCTAAATTCTTTTGCTTGTTAACCACACAACAGAACAGAACAGAACAGAAGCAGCAGGGATGAAATGTCTTTTTATAAGCAAGCTAAAGAGACTGTCTAATGATTAGTGCCTCTTTACTACAACTTGTAGGTCCTAACCCAATTTGTCTACGGACTACGGTGGTTGAAGCTTCAATAATATCATCTCTAATCTTATTTTAGTTTTAGGTATTGATTTTAGGTTGGTTGTCCTTTTTTAAAAAAAAATTATAACCCATGTCAGATTAGCTCTAAACACACTTCATTTTCTTGTATGCAGATGTCGGTCTGCTTTTCTTTATTAAAAAGTTGTTTGCTTGCACCCAATCCTATCTAGGAAGGCTGTGATTAATGTTTATGTTATTGCAACAACTACTACCACTATGTATAACCCCAAAATTATATGGGTTTGGCTTGTTTGTTTTGTAATTATTTTAGTATCTGTTTGGTTTTACGGGATTGGAAGGAGTCGTCTTTTGTATTTCTGTCATATTAAGGAAACATGCAATGCAACCAGGTGGAGCCAGGCGTGGGCAAGAAACAAGAGCAGGTGAATGAGAACAAATAAGATAAAAACATGTAATTCACACACCCATTTGGCTGACTGAGCTAGGCCACGTTGGAGCCTCAAATATGGTCACCTCAACTACTGTCAAGTTCAATAACGTAAACAAGCTGCAGTGCTCAAGATACCAGACCAAAACATGATGTGACTGAAACCTATTCGTGTAACTCAGGTCATCCAAACTTTGTGCCACAATCAAAACATGTTTACAAAAGCAAAACATCAAACAATGCAAGAATACACTCGGACGTGATTTACATTAACCTTAGTTACACAACAGCTCAGGTACGTAATGAATATAACAGTACAAGAGACATTGAAGAATGAGAATAAGAAGATGAAAGCCAGCAAACAGTATTCTTCCCACCACTCCTTTTTGTTCTCAATAGCATAAACCACAAAAATCTGGGAAGCAAAACAACCGATTCATGATTGTCCTCGTGAATTCACTCAGTTTGCTGAATCCCTCAAATACAAAAGCCTTCTTGAAGGAGCTGGTGGCGCGAGTCCAGGAATATCCCTGATGTCTTTGTTGTGGGGATTGACAATCTGAAAAAATACGTAAGTCACAACTCCACAACCTTTCTGACTGGAGACAACAATGGATGCAATTATGATGTGCAAACATACATGCATATGATACAAGCAAAATAAACAAAAAAAAGGTAACAAGGAGAAAGAATTAATACAGCACGACAGATGGAAATGTTATAGGATAATGCAAATATCATATACTTTTTATGTTCCTAGAGAGGTGTTAATGAAGACCGTAACTATCACGGCCACAATTATCGCAATTTTGGCAGCCATTAGAGATGTGAATAGGAAAGCATAAGGTGTTTTACAATATCAATAGCTGAAGAGAATACCTTCACAACAATAATAGCTATTACACCACAGACAATAAGGAACAAAAATAGCATTATGCATTTATCTGTTGCCACCTGAAAAAAGAAAACAAATGGAAAAAGTTCAGTAGTTTAAAAAGAAGGGTCAAAAACAAAAGTAATAAAGGAACAGAAGTATAACAAGACCAGTAACTAACTAACCTGCCTTCCAATCTCTTTCACCAGCTGTGAGGCCTTCTTAATTGAAAATTGAATTGTGTCTAGTTCATTAACTATTCGACCCATTTGATCAGTCTGCAGTGGTTTAGAACAATCATGAGTGAAGCACTTAAGAATGAGGATAAATTCAGGAAACAAGTGTGGTAGCTGATGATAGGTCTCATGCTTACTTGGCCTTTTAATGTAACAGCAGTTTGTGTTCCCACTTCAATAGTTTGCTCAACAACCTAAGGGTAAAATCTGAAGCTCAGAATACTAATAACATAAACATTTCGAAAAGCTAAGTGCACAAGATTGGTTACCTTTTTGGAGCGTTCAATGACTTGATCAGTTTCATCCATCGTCTTCTTTCCAGCATCAATAAGTTCTTGATTTGACATGGCTACAAAACAGAAGCTATGATCTGAGATGAAGCTGACCAGCAATTAGAACTATCTTTTACCACATCAGGGACCAAAGAAGAAGAACGGGAGTTATCCACAATAGTAAATGTTCTCTTAATTTGATGAAACAAAAAGCAAGGAGTGGAAAAGTATATGTTCTGTTAATTTGATGAAACAAAAAGCAAGGGATGAAAGGTGTCGCCGACCCCCAACTTCAGTTATATCTTGCTCAGCAGAAGTGCAGTGAAGCATGTGCTATACATGCTGCATTCATTGAAGGTTAACAACTTCAAAGAAATAGAAGTAGCAACCATATGCAAAACAGGTAAAAATGAGACATTTAGCAGGACATATCTGCATTTATATGATATAATAACTGCCATCAGGGAATTAGAAATACAAAGAAACAAGAATTCCACCTGAAGCCAATTGAACATTTTCTTCAGCAGTGGGTTCACTAGCTCCGGCTCCCATGTCGAAAAGTTCAACTCTCTTATTACCGAGTGTATTCATATGCCTGAAATCCCACCACAGAGAGAGCCACATGAAATCTAAAGGAACTTATTTCTATGAAGACGGCCCCATCAAATTTAATATCACATTTTAGCACTGTAGACTCATTAGAGTTACTTTACCAATTAATCCCACCATGAGTTTCTATCAAAAATATTCTAACTTGGTATGACATTTGCATATGCTTAGAACAAACCGGTATTGTTTAAAGTATTGCTTTTCAACCCCAAACATTTCAATATAACCTGTGAATTAAACAAATAGGTGAACTTACGTTTTCCTTTGAGCCACATAAGAGTTCAATTCCTTTATCTGCAGAAAAATAGCCATTTAACAAACAAGCTATATATGTCAACTAAGAAAGAAAATCTAAGGAAGTTTAAGATTTAAAAAGATCTAACCATGGATTGCTTCTCGTCATTTAGTTGCTTGGTAACTTCAGGAGGATTTTTACTCTCCTCATCCTTGATTTCACGGTCAAAATCTTTAATCAATCTGTAACAGTTAAGTGCAATATTAGTCACGTCAGCAGGAAAGGACAAAAGTAGAGACCTATGTACTATGGAATATTTACTTTTTGCAACATAATATGTATGTCATAACTGAGCTGTATAATATTTGTGCATAGAGAATAAGATGTAGAGGAATAATAAGATGAGTATAGGAAGAGTAAGATAAGTAGAGGCCATCTCGAAGCATGAAAAACCTCAATTTCTTGGTTGAACAAGACCACCAAAGATTTCAGATTAAACTCATTTTCAAGATCAAGTACACCAAGCCCATAGACACCGACTTATCCAATAAGAGAGTCCAATAGAAAGAAATCTAATGCAGAATATACATAAGCATATTTTACATTCATTGAAGGAGAACTTAAAATAGTATCACTCGAGTAAACAGATGCAACAAAGGAGATGGTCCAAAATTCTGCAGACAGGAAAGTCATAGGAAATAAAAGAAATGTTCAACATGTGGCACACCTTTTGCACTCTCTCATCCTCCCCGTAAGTTCCTCCAGCTGTTTGCTTTGTCTATTGGAATCTTTAATCTTATCCAGCTTCTGGAAGCCATTCCTGTAACAAAGAGCAATAATACAAATCTATATGACCAACCATCATCAATCTACTAGAGTAAGGATTATATAGTAACCCCATCTATGCGTATGTGTACAATCAGATACGAATAACTTGTATTCAGATTTCAGACACCATGAGAATGAGTAAAACGTTTTAAAATTCATAGGCAAACTGGGATTAGCAGCTGAACTACAGATGCCTTGAGATTAACTCAGCAGAATTGAACGGGCATAAAGAACAAACAATAGTTGTGAAAACACCTTGTTTTTTTCAGAAAGACAATGATCGTAACGTTAAACTGACTACTGATTTCTTTCTGATAGTGGACCGTATTCAGCTTAGTTGTTAAGAAAATATGTAACAAAAACACAATAACAAAAAAGAAAAAAAAAAAAAGCAGGTAACAGAAACAGAAGGAGGTGGTAAACTAATAACGCCATAAAAAAAATAAGCAGAAGAAGCAAAATGATAAACCCAGATCCGGAGATTGATGGTCATACATATATGCATCAAAGGAAAAATGCAATTTTGAACAGAAAATAGGTAAAAGGTAAAAACTTAGCAAAGAAAGGAAAAACATACAAGAGAGCTCGAAAATTGTCCTTGATTTCACCATGGATCTGCTCCAATTGAGGGCTCATCTGCATGTCGCTCGCCATTTCAGATAAGCCGGAATCTCTTTTGCTTATCTCCGGCCTTTCCTTTGAATAATTCTCAAAAACTCTAAACTTCTTTTATACTCTTCTTACTTATATCTCAACATCCAAAATACTGAAAACAAACAAATCCCACTTCGCCAAGCCCAAGTCTCTATCTTTCCTATCTAGTTCCTCCTCCACTCGCAGTCGTAGAAAAGTACAGCAGATGGAAACTAACTAACCCCGAAAGATGAGGAATTGTGGAAGGCCCCTTCCTAAATCCTAATTCTCAAACCCTTTGAACGAAAGACTGAATTTTGTGAACAATTGGGAAGGGGTTAGATGGATTGAAACCTTCCCAAGTCCCAACTGCACGGGAAAAAAAAAAAGAAAACGGACCCAAAAATGCTGTTTTTAAAATGCATTTTGATTGAGTTGGTGAGAAGCTATTAATATAATAATATTATATATATTTACAATCGGAAATCACTGGCAAAAGGAATTTATGTTTTTATGGAAAGAATAAATATTATATTTATCTTCTTGATATATTTTAGATACAGCTATCTAATTTAAATCTTTAATTTCTATCTTTTATTTATACAAAACATTTGTATGTAATTAGTTACAGAGATTTATCATTTATCTGATAAAACAATGAATCTATCTATCTGGTCACGTACTAAGATGGTACCCAAACTACTTACGGAAAGTCTTGATCTTCAGAGCCTGTTAAGAACCATGCCTCACTGACAAGTGGTTAAAGATTGGAGCTTTTTCAGGGGGAGAGTAGAGTAGACACAGCTCGCTCATCCCTCCCGCAGCCCCACTTGTCCATTCGCTTTCTCTTTTTTCCTTTCTTTTCTGTCTGCCTAATCTCAGATATTGGTTTGGCATTGACGTGCTTCTGGGTTTTGGATAAAAGGGGTTGCATGTTCGTGTACGAAGGTGGGGTTGTGGAGATGGTTTTTTGATTCTGAATCGGAATCTTTAGAATTACTTCCACAAAGATAAACAATCGGGTATAAAAGATCTTAGCTTTGCCAATATTTGGTTACCAAAAAGCCAGACAGACATGGCGGCAAAGAAAGCGTGCGAGTTCTTGTCCAAAAGTATGATGGAGGAAGTGCAGAGATGGGGAAGCATGAAGCAGACAGGGGTAAGCTTGAGGTACATGATGGAGTTTGGGTCCAAACCCACCGACAGGAACTTGCTCATTTCAGCTCAGTTTCTTCACAAGGAATTACCAATTAGGATTGCTAGGAGAGCTCTCGAACTCGAGAACCTCCCTTACGGTTTATCTGAGAAGCCTGCCATTTTGAAGGTACACCATCCGTCATTTTTCCCTTGCAACCTTTCAATTCTATTACACTTCTCCTTTTGCTTGCATATGTCATCATATTCACAATCCTTTCCCTTTTTTTTTTTTTCCTTTAATTGTTTATTATTATTTGTTTGTGATTAATGAGATAGGATTCACAAGAAATGGTTTTCCATTGTAGTTGGGTGGTAGGTTCTTACACCTTTTAGTTTGTTTCCGCTTCCTAAGTGGTATAAAAAAGAAGAAAGAGTCCTCTTTTTGACTCATATCAGAGTTGAGATTATGGGAAGTTGACTATAGGTAATATAATATACTTGGATTTCTTGGTTATATTATTCCTTTTCTCCATGCCTTTATTTTAAAATATAATCCTTTTGCTTAGTATCTGCTTTTCTTTCCTCCTCCCCTTGGAATAGAGGTGGATTTTGAAGTGTCATTTAGGTAATAACTTTTTGCTTTCCAGTCTTTGATCCACCCTAATTAGTTGCTAATTATCTTGTCATTCACTAACAAATCTGTTCTTTGTTTCCAGCTTTAGGAAAGGGTAGTGTTTCTTGCTTTTCAGTGGAAAGCCATTTTCATCCTTCTAGGTTTCAGGAGCAAATGTCTACAAACCTCTACTTTCCTTTGCCTTCCACTGCTTGTTATTAGTTTTTTCAGTTTCACCTACTAATTTCGGCATCGGTTTTACTAATAGTTTGTTAATGGATATTCAGGGATGAATCAACATGATCTGAGCCAAAAAAGGGTTCTTTAGTTCTTATTTGAGAATTTAGCTAGTCCATGGTACACGTGGTTGCTTTTTCGATGAAGGCTTGTATTTGTTTTTCTATAACACGCCATCTCATTCTGATTAACTTTAATTTTAAGGTGCGAGACTGGTATCTGGATTCTTTCCGTGATCTGAGATCCTTTCCTGAAATCAAAGATACAAGTGATGAGAGAGAATTTACAAAAATGATAAAAGCAATCAAGGTTAGACACAACAATGTGGTGCCGACAATGGCTTTAGGCGTTCAACAGTTGAAGAAAGAAATGGATCCAAGCATGTATGAGGATCTGGTTGAGATTCATCAGTTTCTGGATCGGTTTTACATGTCAAGAATTGGGATTAGAATGCTTATTGGTTGGTTTTAGCTTCTTAATAACTTCTGAATGTGAACTGCTTGCTTTCCATTTTCAGCATCGTGTAGTTCTTTGGACTTCTACATATAAACTCTCTGTATATGCTCTTGGATTTTGGATGGTACTCAGGGCAGCATGTTGAGTTGCACAATCCAAATCCTACTCCACAATGTGTGGGTTGTATTAATACAAAAATGTCTCCGGTTGAGGTTGCACAAAATGCTAGTGAGGATGCCCGTGCTATTTGTCTAAGGGAGTATGGAAGTTCACCTTATTTTACCATCTACGGGGATCCTAACTTTACATTCCCGTAAGTCAATTAATTTCTGTGTGTTTTTCCTTGTGCAGTTGGCTCTTCTGCTTATTGTGCCTTCCTTACCTTTTACAGTTTTTATATGGACTTATTGCTTTTTGGTTTTGGTTCTTAGTTTAGTGCATTGAATTGCATTTGTTGCAAGCAATTAGAAATTTGCACATGTATCTATATGTAATGCCTTAGCATGTGTATCAGCTATGTTCCAGCACACTTGCACCTTATGGTATTCGAGTTGGTTAAGAATTCCTTGAGAGCTGTCCAAGAGCGTTACATGGATTCAGATAAAGTGGCTCCTCCTATCAGAATAGTAGTTGCTGATGGAATTGAGGATGTCGCCATAAAGGTGTTCTGCTTTAAACATCATCTCACCGCACTTGATTTCCTCATATGTCCTTGTGCATGATAACTTGATTCTATCCAGGGCATGCCCTGGCGTACGTTTCTGATCACTAAATTCTTAACAAGTTGGCCTTGTTGCTGTAATAGGTGTCGGATGAGGGAGGTGGGATTCCGAGGAGCGGCCTTCCCAAAATCTTCACATACCTTTATAGCACTGCAAAAAATCCTCTAAATGAGCATTCTGATCTTGGAACGGCTGATACAGTAACAATGGCTGGTTATGGATTTGGTCTTCCAATTAGTGGCTTATATGCTAGGTATTTTGGAGGTGATCTGCAGATAATCTCAATGGAAGGATACGGTGAGTGGATCCTTGTGTTGAGGTGTTTGTGATTTTTTCATGTTTCAACCAGTTTGTATATGTGTCCCGACTGGATTCGGTTTCTGTTTCCACTTTTACACAGGCACTGATGCATATCTTCACCTGTCTCGGCTGGGAGATTCACAAGAACCTCTGCCATGAATGTTGATCTGATCTTCAGTGAAATTGAAATTCTCAGCGTTTAGTTTACTTTGTAGGAATGTTGGATAGATATTATTTAGTTTTAAGGGAATCTGTTGATGAAATAGCATTTGACTTTGGCCTTAATCAGCCTGGATCATGCTCTTTTTTCATTACAAAGTAAGATAAAATGAGTTAAACCATCATGATGATGGATTGTTCAACTATGGTCAGCCTTGAAGAAAATCACTTGTAATACTTTTTCTCTATTTCCAAATATTAGAATTTCTTCGTACTCAAAGCTCAAATGATAGAATTTCATTGGAATTCCTTACTAGTTATCAGTTAACAACTAGGCTCGCGCTTACAATTTCACTTCTCCAACCTCAGTTGCAGCTATTGTAGTTATCAGTCAACAACTAAGCTCGCTCTTACAATTTCACTTCTCCGACCTCGGTTGGGGATATTGTAGTGAATTCCAACTAATCGCTCGACATCTTCATTTTCAAAAAAATTTGGGTATACCACCAACAGCAGCAGGATCAATATCCAAGGATTCCACATCATCCATAACTGCTGTCTCTGTCACTCCTGCATAGTCAATTAGTTGATTCTCATATCCATCTTCGTATACGATTCCACTTCCACTGCACAGAATTTCCTGAAACACTTTCAAATAGAATGTTAACACAATTTAATTCCACTAAAACCATATTTCAACAAAACATATTATATTTCTTTGATATCCAGTGAGACTCGAACTTCCAGTACTGTGTTAAGTTCCTGGAGTTGATGTTTTTCCCGATTCTGAATTCTGAATCATGTAATGGTTCAATTAGGCACGCACAAAACAATCACAGGAAACGAACTCCAATTAGGTTGTCATGATATCAAACATAGACGTCAGCATTTTCACGAAAGGCATAGTGTTCCAAGCACTGGAGGATGTGTGGCAAAGTAAATTGAAAAATAGGAGTTTTAGCAACCTAACATAGAATAAAAAGGGCAGCTTATTCGTGTTTGTTAGGTGTCATTGCCAACGAGACACTAATCTATGGTATTAAAGCTGGAAGGTGGGATAAAATAGATGGTTGATGAGGATGTTAGCCTTATCCACCAAAAACTTAATAGGCCATATGACGGGAGTGAGTTATTCTACATGAAGGGCCAAAAGTTTTCCATTTACTGCATCAAGTTACAAAGTACAAGACATGGGATTGTACCTCATCCTCTTGCATGGAGTGTTTCTCTGGTTCTACAATCCAGTCATCGAGAAACCTTTCAAGCAGCACATTGTCAAAGGACATTGAACCGGTGGTCCTTTTCTTTAATTGGCATTCTCTAAGTCGCAAGTTGTAGTGAACAAAGACAAGGTCATCCAATCTTTTCTGCGCTAAGCGATGATGTCTCTGGCTATGGATCTGATCATATATGCTCCAGGAATGTTCACATAAGAAGGAAGAGCAAGTCTGACTTAGTATGCGGACAGCTACCCGTTGCAGCTCTAAACAGCTTATTCCATGTTGTTGCCACCAAGCAGCTGGTAGGGGTAGATGTACATATCAGACTTCGAAGCATTGAGCCAAAAGCCTATTAAATTCTCCCACAGGAGATAGATACTCACCTGGATCAAGTTCTGTCCTTGTACTAATTGCTAACTCAGTTCCAAAATCACCTTTTGCAGAAACATAATCAGAAATCTGGCATATCGCATTCCAAAATGTTAAGAACGTCTAATAAAATCAATATGCGTGCTAAATATTAACCTTCAACAAAGGTCTTGCCTGCCTGAATGCAGAGATCCTTCTCACACTATCCAGCTCCAGTCGAAGAATGCATTCATGTAATCCCTGAACGACCTCTGAATGCTAGTCACACATTACCAATCTAGGTCAACATCAACGGAGAAGCAAATTTAAATTTCAGCAACGATAAATTCTATCACCTACCGCCACAAAATCAGAATGATATCTGTAAGAAGGATTCAAGAAGTAAGAAGCCAGATATAAAGGGTGGTAAAACAGTGAGCTCCATTGATTATCCAATACACTCCAAAACAGTCCATTCTTACATGCATCATCTCCGAGAATTGATTTAGTTGCTAGCTTTGCCTTATACATGTCACCGTATATGCATGGCATTGACAGGTTCTCACCACTATCAACCTTTCCAAGCACTTGCATCAATGGATCCACTGATTTGCAAGTATAATGCACCTTCTTCCAAAATGTCGCATTGGATACAATTTTTTCCACCTCTTTCCCCTCATCTGACTTGGAAAACCTTGATGAAGCCCATTTGCTTGATTGAAACATTCTTTTCAGACTAGTCCTGTTGTCTAGCAAGCTCTGCAACGTTGCAAAGCTACAGGAATAGCAGGTAGCAGAGAGCCTCAGGAGTTCCTTGCCTTGAGTGAATTCTTTCAAAAGATTAAGCAACCAAATGTTGCTGTAAATTAGCTTTGTAATTTTTTGTCCCTTCACCATACAATCCCCTACACATTTTATCTTCATAAATTCTTCGAGAATTTGATCAATGCAATGGGTGGCACATGGTGTCCAAAATAAATTCCGTCTCCTATCTTCAAGCATTTTTCCAGCAGCCTTATAACAGGGAGTATTCCTAGTAATTACCTACAAAAAGGGACAAGAAACAGGTTAAAAGAATTACTGATGCAACAAGCTTGTAGATTGGAATAAACCATTGCTTGCTAAATTGAACAAACACAATCAGCTGTTACCTGCACCACATGTTCCTCACCCATCTCCTCTATCAATTTGTCTAACAGATTAAATAAACTGGTAGAATTTTCCAACAAATCACTAGCATCGACTGAAGCAACAAAATATACACCATGGGGACTTGCAACTGAAAGATTGATCAATGTCTTGCCCTCAATATCCATCCAACTATCAGCAATTATAGAGCAACCAGTAGTTGCCCAGGATGCCTTATACTCAACCAGGTAGTTTTTGATTGTTGCAATCTCCTCTTGTAAAAAATGACCGGATATTAATTGACTTTGAGGACCAACTAAACCCTCTCCATATTGGCCAACCAAGTCCAACATCTTATGAAAGTAAACTGAGTTTGCTGCTTCGAATGGAACACCCGCATGGTAAAAGAATTTGCAAATTGCCGAGATAACTTCTTTACGAGATTTTCTATGGGCCGTTTTAACTTTTCGTTGCTTGCAAAATGGTGGCATATAGCTACTTGATGTGTCATCAAGAATGGGATCCAATCTTGATCTTTTCAGTCGTGGTTCAAAGTTGCCATCAGGAACTATCCTTTTGAAAGTAGTTCTTATGTCTTTGCTCAATCTTTGATCACCACCTATCAACTTTTCCTTCCTCATGCATAGCATAGCATCTTGTTGCAGCTCATTTTCGCCATCCTCATCATCTGATTCCTTACAGGAAGAAGATATCTCCTTTGTCTCAACTTGCCTCTGCCTCCCTCCAGTACGATGCCATTTCATGTTCTCCTTTATTTTAAGGTACACTTCCTCTGGGGCATTTCTACATGGAGCCACTTCTCCAGGAATTCTGGCTAGATGTTGTTTGAAACGGTTTATACCTCCACTAACTACTTTCTCACAATATTTGCACTTCACCTTCTTCTTCCTCTTGTCTTGAGCAACGCCATGTTCCCAGCCTGGATCAACATATCCTAACGATCGAAGTGGGGTCAACTTCACCTCCAAGTTACAATCACCCATCAACTGCTTGCCTTTGCCTCTATATTCACCATGTTCTTCCTCATCTTCATAATGGTAGCTCAAGTATGCCGGTCCACCCTCATCAGCTTGTTTTACTTTCTTTGTGGAACGACTGCCCTCCAAATTCCTTTTCATTCTAAGATATACTTCTTCTGGAGCCTTATTACAGTACGTGACTTCTCCAGAAACTCGGGCTAAATGTTGTTTTAACCTATATATCCCACCGCTAACTACCTTTCCAAAATAATTGCATTTGACCTTCTTCTTTCTATCATCTTGAGCAACACCATGCTCCCACCCCGGGTCAACAATTCCAGAGGTACGCGGCAAGGCCATTTAATCATCAAATTCTTCTACATTAACTTTTACCTGATTGGACTATTGCAGAATAAGACAGAGTGATTTATTGAGAATATAGAGTAAAATTAGAGACCCACAGACAGTTTGTTTTTCCCTTTTCCCTTTAACAGTTCCCGTTAGAAAAAGTTCTCCAATTATACAATTATCATAACCAGTCAGATCAAGTGCCCCATCCACCAGACTGAAAAGAGGAGTTGAAATTTTTAAACGTAAAAGAAGGGAGAAAAGTGCATTCTCAGAAGTCCTGGCATGTTTGGAAGAAAATGCAAGATACCCAAATAAGCACGTCAAAGGTGAGACCTTTTGAATTTAATTCAAAAAATAAGAACTTGATGATGATAAAGAACAGAAATTGGAAAGAAAAAAAGGTAAGACCAGGGAAGAACGCCAAATAGGAAGTGTTAGTCGAAGCACTGGAAAACCATAAAATTTTTTAACTGAATGCATGTCTCATTGACATTTGGGATGCCCTTTAACTTGTAGAACCTGAAACTCATTCAAGTATTAAGGGGGAGGAAAGATTTTCATAAATTAGGAATAGAAATTATTACAGGGAAGGAGGAGTGCCGTAGTTTGTCAAGCTGGCTTTGACACTCCAATTGGTGCAGGAACATGGAAAAGTTAAGCGCTGAAATATACAATTTTCAAGTTTTAAACAAGCAAGGGTTACAGTATTATAGGATTTACCTGACTGAAGAATCATTCTCTGCATGGGCCAAATCGAACATACGTTCATCAATGGGATAAGGGAACAGCATCTGATTGTTCTCTTCTGACCTGAAACTGATGCACAAAACTTTAATAGCAAAGCAAACTCTTCTTTACCAGCTCTAATTGGTAACAATTCAACATTAAAAACAGAAACAGTATCAAAACATCAATTTTGAGCACACGTAAATGCTAAAGTAAGCTCCTTTTGCAAGGGTAGATAAACTGGTTCTGGACCCATAGAAGTCGGAAAATCTGAATAAATCAATCACTTCACATAAATTTAAGTCATTTGCAAACCTGAAGCAGAAACAAAAAAGTTGTGGGTGGTGAAGAATTTCGAGTTCTTCAGGGAGGCATTTGATCTGATCTTCGGAAATCAAAGAATTTGTCTGAGAAAGGATTGATGGGACGGAGAGAAAGAAAGGGAAAGGAAGGGTGAGCGAGTTGGGTTGGGTTGGGCTCAACTCGACACCGCGTTCTTCTTATTTATTTGCTAAAAATTTAGACTTTCTTACGTTGTCATCATTAGTTTGCTTTAATCCTTTGTTTTATTAAGCATAATCTCTTTGACTCGGTGGTAACTCAGTAGAGATGATGCAACCAAAGCACAACGCTTCCAACTTCCTATTTTCCTCGTCTCTTCTGCTACATTAACTTTCACACATTATCACTTCCAAGCTGTACAAGTTTTTCTTTTATATACTTTATCAAACAGTAAATTTATGCAGATCTTCGAACAACTTGGAAAACATTAGCATACAAAATAACATCTTCCATTCTAAAATGGTTAAAACCGAAGCCTTCTCTGTCATAAACCTCTGAGATTAGCCTACTTGCTTCAAGACAGTCTCTACATATTCCTAAGTTTTTGGTTATACGCAACCTCACCTTGGCAATCCATTGCTAGACCTCCGAACATTCAATTCCATGAATAAATTCCTTTACAAGGCAGTGAATCGAAAACTTCCATAGCTTTATTTAAGCAACCAGTCAATGATTGTTGTTGCAAGCTTTATGTCTACTTCAATCCCACTTTACTCCATCAACTTGTGTATTCGCTGACCTTGTTCTAAAGCACCTAATCCTGAACATGGTAGCTGCCACATAAGCACCTGATCCTGTACTTGGTAGCTGCCACATTTTTATCAAACACCACATTAAACATGTTGCTCTGCACATAAGCACCAATCACGCCGTTCCAAGACGGAAAGCCTCATCCATCAATCCCCAGCGAGAATAATCAGAGAGTAAAGTGCCCTCTCGGACATGCCGTCAAAGACCATCCTAGATTCATCCAATTGTTTAGAAAGCCGACACGAACTCCAGATCCCAGCTTCAAAAAATGGGCATTAATTTGCTTCCCTTCTTCGATGCCATTAACGGAGTAACAAGATCTGACAACACAGGGGCAAGTGAAGCCATTGGGTGTAACAGAGTCTTGCAACAACTTGTGGGGCAAAATGGGACTGCAGGTCGCCTCTCATAATAGTATTGTAAACGAAGGAATCCGGACGAGTAATTGTTTCAAACAGTTTGATAGCATCCTGTAAAGCACGGAATTTGAGGAGTTGGGTGATAGTAGACTAGTCAGCGGAGAGGCCAAGTGGGGATGATACTGTATGAGCTGGGTCATGGAAGAGCAGTTCTTGAGGCCATCAAACACAGAAGGGGTGGACTGGCTTGAAGAAGAGGCAACAAAGATAAAGAGTACAACATTTGCGAGAATTTAAATACGAAAGTTAGGTCCTTTCCATGTTGGGGTTTATCATCCGAAAGCAGACCAAACATAACACCAGATACAACACGCTACATGAAAATAATGAGTTTCATATATGATGTTAATCTTGGCAACCATTTTATACTACAAGCTTAACCAATATGATCAAAATGGTACCATCATAATTTATTGAAGCCACTTTTTCTTCCAAAATTTCAGCTGATTCAACAGTTACAGGCATTTACCAAACAATGATAATTGCAAGTGATTGACCATGAAACCTTACAGCACCATAAGAACAGCTTTTATAGCTTCCAATTAATCTGCAACCATGAATGGATCTGCTTCTCCAAGATCAGCCATTAGAGGTTCTGTTCTCTCCTCATCCTCTCCTAAATATGCGGGGAATGGAAGCAATGAAATATCTGGCTTTTTGTAGACAGAATCTTTTATAAAAACAAAATTCCCCTCTGCACCAGGGACCTGTACAAAATTCAGACTTCCATTAGCAGTAGTACTCTACAAGGGGTAATAAATGTTAGGTGCAACTGGGGTGCAATCTCTATTTGTCATGTTTCACCTTATAATCAACTTTCATCAAATTGGAGGACACACAATGCAACCAAGAAAGAGATCCACTTTAGGCAATCAACACTACTAACAAAGTGTCATATACATGGACATTCTTGTTTCATAAATTACGTATTTAGGTGTTAAGAAATTCTTCTATTGTCATTCCAGGGAAAAGACGAAATGAAAAGAAATATAGACCACCAAAATGTAGGCATTTTACATGCAGGGAAAGGTTTGCAGTATCATATTTCGAATCTTAGCATATATCTGTACAAGAAGTTGTCAGAGAACCATACTTGCCCTTTCACCCACATCAAATTCCTCACTGGATCTATTTTGTAGACCCATACATTTTTCACCGTTCTTTGCTTTGCACCCATACGCCCAGCCATCTTTTTGCCTTTAAATACCTGCATCCAGAGCCAAATAACATGGGTAAGAAACATAGATTATCACCATTTGCAGCCCAACCACGGAGTGACAAACCAAAAGAACAGAACAATTCTTTCAATAAATTTGTAAGATCAGTAAACTACAACTCACTGCATTCATTGTACAACAAATATAACCTTAAACAAATTGATTGGAATTCATAATTGTTGAAGAACCATCGAGTTTAGGCCGATGCACATAGCTGGGTAGGATCAACCAGGCATTGTCAACCCTTTGCCTATCTTATACAATCTCTTTGTTGGATTTTCAATGGAATAACGATTACCAATTAATGATAAAGATAAAGGAATTTCAAAGTAAGCCCATGCTGCCTCTTCTATGATTCAACCTGTTTAGTAGCTCATACTGAAAATTTAGATATATTTCTTCCCAAGAAGCGTTAAGCTCAGATATACTCATTTTCAAACTACAAAGTTGCTATTCACATTTAACAGCATTCTTCAGGTTTACCAGTATTCAGCAGACATCCACCCGGAAGCTGAAAACAAGATGCATAAGAGGATCCAATAAATCATGGACAATCATACAGTTATTCTGTTGGACGTTAAAATCAATGGGGGGATCAGTACCGGAAGCTAATAATGTGAAATACAATTCGATATCATTTCTTTTAAATAAAAACCAGAGTTGTATGTAGCCACGTGGGCAAATGTTAATGGGGCAAGTGGGCTTACCGATAGAGCTTGTTACTGTGTATCTCCTCCAACAATTATATACGTAAATAGGAATCAAAACAGACTTGAAATTAATGATAACTGAATTTCCAAATTTCTGATGCTAAAGAGAACCAGAAATACTAACAAAAGAAGGAAGATTTTAAGGAAATGACAGTTGGAAGGAGGGAGAAAAGATATGAAGTGTGAGAAGATTTGGAGGAATAGATGCTTGTTGTGTTTCCCTTTCACCAGCAGTTGGGAATATACCCGTTGAAAATGGTTACAATGGTAAAGATGAAAAAGTAAAAATTAATAACGGTAACTAGTGACAGCACAACTGTCCCTTACTAGTGAGATGTAGGACAGCATTTTAAAATATAAAAAAAACAGTCTTCGTCTTCTTCATCCCTTTTATTTCTAAAAATACCAGTGTCTTTTAAGGAACCTTGTCCACAATGTTCAAATGCAGATAACGCTTCTGTAGATTGAACAAAAACTACCAGGTAGTTTGATCTGCTGGTCCTAACCATTTCACCAGTACTTGAGTTGCAGGTTTATGATGTCTCTTGACATTCTTCTATCCAAAATGGACACAGTGCTCTTTCTTCGGAGCTAATCTCCAACTCCAGCATAGTGGAGGACCTACTAGCAGAACTCATGCATCCTAGCTATAATTCTTGTTTGTGGATTGATGTCATAACCAACCACCAGTCTACCCATTGATAGCTATAATACCCTCTACCTTGATAGGAATTTGATACTAAGTTGCCTTCAAATAACTTTCTTATCAAATTTTGGATAGCATGATCCTTCCCTGAACTACCTTTGACCTCTTCCAACAATTGAGTTTGAACTTGTGAAACTAAGGTGCAAAGCTCAACACAAGACACTCTCAAAAGAGCATCTGCAGCTAAGTTTTGTCTCCCTTTCCTATATCTTATTTCGAAGTCATATCCTAGTAGCTTTGGAAGTCACAAATGTTCGAAAGAAGTCTGCATTCTCAGTTCTAAGAGAAACTTCAAGCATTTGTGAATCGTGTTGATGAATGGTCTTCCATCACTCAAGTATTGGTGCCAAAAATTAACCGCCAAAATAGCAGCAAGGAACTCCTTATAAATAGATAGACATTGATGTTTAGTTGAAAAAGTTTTACTTGCAACGGCTATTGGATACCTTTCCTGGCTTGACATTGTTCCGAAGCAGTTTTCACAAGCATCAGCCTCAATTGAAAAAGGTCTAGAGAAAATTAGGCACAACTAGGACTGGTGCAGACATGAGAGCTAACTTCAGGGTTTGGAATGCATCTTCAACCTTGCCAAACAACACAAAGGCATTTTTCTTGAGTGAGGCAGTCAGAAGTTTACTCAATATGCTAAAAAGCTTGATAAGCCTCCTATAATACCCAGCTAAAACCAAGAAGCCCCTTAGTTCTATCACTAAGGATTGACCACCTTGAAATTGAATCCACTTACTTGGGGTCAGTAAGGACACCAGAGATGGAGATTCTGTGACCCAAGTATTTAACTTGTGAAGCCACTAAGTTGCATTTGTGGCCCCTGAGCAAAAGCTGATTATTTTCTAAAAGTCACAAGGTTATCTTGAGATGCTTAATATGATAAAAGGTTTGGCCGTAAACAAGGATATCATCAAAGAAGACTAATATAAAACTCCTTAATGTGCCCTGGACAACTCATTCATCAAGCTTGGAAGGTAGAGGGGGCATTAGTGAGCTCAAAGGGCATAACTAAAAATTCATAGTGCCCTGTTCTAATCGCTATTTTGTGAATATCAAGAGCATGCATTTGAATCTGGTGATAGCCTAATCTTACGTATAGCCTAATCTTACGTCTAACTTGGAAAACCAAGTAACTCTATGCAATTCACCTAAGAGCTCTTTTACGATAGGTACAGGAAACTTGTCCTTATGTTGTTCTTATTCAGCTCCCTATAATCTACACATAAGTGCCAGGAGCTGTCTTTTTTCTTAACGAACACCACCGGAAAGGAGAATGGGGTATGGTTGTGTTGAATGACTTCTTTTTCAAGAGATCTTGAATTAGTTCTTCTATAATATTCTTTTGTAAGCTTTTGAAAGTCTGATATTAATGGGTTCCGCTCCCTCCTTAAGTGGAATATTGTGATCGTGAGATCTTGGAGGTGTTTCAAGAGGGTCTTGAATCAATTCTTCTATGATATTCTTTTGTAAGCTCCTGTACCTGTAAGGTCTAATATTAGTGGGTTCCACTCCCTCCTTCAGTGGAATATTGTGATCGTGAGATCAAAAAGGTCACAACCCATTTGGTTCAGCAAATAAGGAACTAAATTATGCCAAAGACAATCTAGCTTCTATTGTTGATCCTCCCTCAAAGAGTTGTTTTCAGTGGTAATTTCCTTGAGTTGTTGCTCCATGGGATATATAAGTCTCAACATAAAAAACTGGTTGTTGGGTTGGGGCCTTGATAGCAATAGTGCGAACTTTTTAGGAATGACAGATTTTGGGTGGCTAATTTGACCTCCCTTAAGTAAGACTTGCCTCCCACACCAGTTAAACTTCATAGTTTGCTTACCAAAATTACATAGAAAGTTATTCACGGAGACAAACATTAAACCCTTAGGACCAAATCGCAACCTCCTAGTGGAATTATTAATCCAACCATATATGTTTCAAGGATTTGAAGTTTGAAGGAGTACCTTTCAAATAGAGCACAATAGGCTCGCATGCTCCCAGTCTAATGAAGTTCCCTATTGGATCAGCAAAAGCTTCTTCTCCAAATATTTGAGTAATGGCCACCTGATACTCATTCCAAATGGGATCTTCCAGAGTTAATCAATGCTTAAGGAGAAGTTGGCGCTACTCTGCCGTCACCCCTACCATATGAGTGGCCACTAATCTCACTTTCATCTCAGAAGGAGTGCAATCAATCATAAAGAATTGTTCAACATGAAATACCCAGTTGTGTAACTCAGTCCCATCAAATAGGGATCCACCCGACTAGCCCTTGTTGGAGCAGTATATGATTGTTGTTCTATATGAGAATAACCCATTTGTTGTCCTTCAAGTTCTATTGACACTCACTAAAGAGATAACTAGAAATACCAACAAGAAAAAAGGGAGAGTTAAGGAAAGATAGAAAGAAGAGAAAAAAAGTAAAAATTAATAACAGGAACTAGTGAGGGCACGACAACTATTTCTTACTAGTGAGATATAAGAAAACTTTTTAAGCAAAAATAAAAGAAACATTATCTTCATCTTCTTCGTCCCTTTTGCTTATAACAATTCTCTCTCTTTCTTCTCTTCTTTTCTTCTTGCTGGATTTCGTTAAGCTAGAAAACTGAGATAAAGAAATCATTTCTACCATTTGGTAATCAGAGCAGCAATCTTGGTGTGGGTAGTGTCAAGAGAGGTGTTGTAAAGGAAATTAGTAATGGCTGACAACATATGGAGGTAAGAATTTAAGACGTTAGAGGATCACATCAAAAATCAAATCAAAGGCATGCAAGAGACTTGATCAAAGTTATAGGAAGCACATATCAAATAGGGAAAGTAAATGAGATAACTCAAACAAATGATCCAACAATTCTCGTTAAATCGAGATTCTCATACACGAACTCAATCCCTAGCGAGGAATCATATGGTGTACAAAAATAATCCACAATCGCAATATAAGGGACCAACAGAAGTTCAACATTGTATAGTGGCCACTCGATTGAGCTAGGTAGATTTCCCCACCATTAATGGTAATGATGTCCATAATTGGATTTTTTTAGCAGAACAATTTTCTTAATATTGATCGGACACCTCCAAACATGAAAGTAAAGATTGCAACAATTCACAAGGAAAGGAATTGCGGCTAAGTAGCATCGGCTGACAATGGAGGAACCAAGCTGGGGCAAAAATATCTCTGTGTTATTTCAAAGGTTTGGAGATGAGGTTTTTGAAGATCCAATAGGAGATTTTAAGCAGTTGTTATAAATGGGAACTATGATTGAATATTGTGAGCTTTTTAACAAGTACTCTAATAAGCTACAAATGCCTGAAACTTGTTATTTTTCCCTAAATGGATTCGAACTCAAATTTGAATTAATAAAGTGATGAGCCAGAGAACTTTGCTACAAACATATGTATTGTCTAAGATGCATAAGCCAATTGCATCAAAATGCTATGGAAAAAATAAGTATGGGATGGTTAAGCAATCGGTAGCCTTTAGTCCATCATTCAACATTCTCAACATGTCATCAAGCTCTAGATCAGTATCAAACTTTGGTTTTATTACCATCACCAATAATTGCTACTAAAGTCACACCAACGAAACCAATACAAAAACAACATAGGTAATCAAGCAACAAAGAATTTAAAGAGAAGAGGGCAAAGAGTGTTTGCTTCTGGTGTGATGAAAAGTTTGTGTCAGATCATAATTGCAAATGTAAGCAATGGTTTGTGATGGAGAATGTGGATCAAGAGATTTTAAGGAAGGAGAGCAGAACATAGCTAAGAACCAAACGGAATGGCAAGAGCTTACATCAATGCAATCTATGTCAGGAGTGTTTGGATGAATTTAAATAAATGAGGGTGATGGGATACCATAGGGCAAATCTTTACATATCTTAGTTCAACTTATCAATATTGTAGAAGGAAGACTATCAACTCACAAAGGTTCAAAACATCAAGGTTACCAAGGGAAGTGAAATTCAACTACCTTGCTCTAAGATAAGTAAAGCTTTTGAGTGGACATTACAGGGTATAAAGTTAATCACCGATGTTGTACTGTTGATTTTGGCAGGATGCAACCTTGTGCTTGGGGTGCAGTGGATGTCAACTTTGAATGAAGTATTGCGTAACTTCGATAAACAAACTGTGATGTTTAATTGGCAAAGAGAACATGCATTGCTTAGGGGTTCCTACCAACAATTCCAAACTGGTTACAAAAAAAAAGTTTGATACTTTACCATCTAAATCACAGCTTACCAATCAACTTTGTTTGATGCAATTGAAGTATTCGTTAGAACAACAATTTCATGAGCTTATAACAGATAACCATAATATAAAGGAAGAGCAACAAGTGGATTTGTAGGGAATGTTAACTGAACTCAACAGTGTTTTGTGTAATCCACCGGCTTACAACCCCACAGGAGCCACGATCATAGAATTTTGGTGAAAGAAGGTGCGGAAGCAATCAATGTAAGACCATATAAATATGTTGGCTTTTAAAAGTGTGTGATCAAAGAATTGGTGTAAGATTTGCGCAACAATTTAATGGATGAAGTATTTAGACCCTACTTGAGGAAGTTTATTTATTTATTTATTGTTTCCTATAACATCCTAATCTATAGTCAATCATTTGAAAATCAGTAAGAGCATCTCGGAATTACTCTTGACATATTGAGGCAACAACAATTTCTAGCGAAAGGGATCAAGCACATTTTTGGGCTTCACAGACTGAGTAGTTACGGCACATAATTTTAGTCAAAGGAAGAGGATTTTAGGGCTTAGATAGTTAACAATAAAAATTCATTAATCACTATGGAACCAAAAGTTATCACCATTTTTCTATGGACCCTTTACGGTAATTGATAGAATTCGGAAAGTGACCTACAAATTGGATCTTCCAGAAGGTACCTTGATTCACAACATTTTCCACATTTCCCAACTGAAGAAACATATTGATCCAACCACTATTGTCCTACCCGCAAAACTAATAACTAAGCACAAAATAGCTTTGGCAATTTCTGGAGCATTGCTCAATGAAGAGACAAAGTAAGTTCATTACTGGGATCTTGATTCAATGGTCGAGGGAGGCTATGTGAGAATTCTTATACGATATTCAACAATGCTTTCCCTCTATCAACCTTATGGACAAGGTTCTTTGAAAGAGGGAAAGAGGTTAGACGTTAATATCAATGGGAGGATCAGGACCAAAAGAGATACAATATGATATCGTCTTTCAAATAAAACCAATTTTATGTGTAGACATATGGGAGGAATGTTGTTAGGGCTAGCGAGTTTATCGTTAAGTTTTCTATTGTATATCTCCTCCGACAGTTATATACATATGTGAAAAACAAAATAGACTCATGACAAATGATAAATAAATTTCCAAATTTATCTCTTTTTCTTTTATTCTTCTCTTCTTTCATGATTTCCTTCTATTGTAAAACTAAGATAGAAAAATCATCTCTATCATGTTCAATCATCACAAACTTTTAAATTTTAATTGTCAAAAATTCATGCTTACGAAATTTGAGTTCCAAATACACAAAGCACTAAATACACTGCAAGTTACATGTTATCTAAGTGTTGTTCTGCTAAGGAAAGAGGGGGAGTTTATATTTGTATCAAAATGCCCACCTCATTTAGTTTGAGAGAAAAAAAAAACATATAGTGATCTGTCAACCAAAAGA
Organism: Erythroxylum longipes; assembly: GCA_027563885.1. Lineage (NCBI taxonomy): Eukaryota > Viridiplantae > Streptophyta > Magnoliopsida > Malpighiales > Erythroxylaceae > Erythroxylum > Erythroxylum longipes. Next base: position 54,982,477 of record JAOQMS010000180.1, read on the forward strand.
TACATACCCTGCCAGGAGTATCTCTCTGACCAGTAGAACCCGCACTTCTATGTGACAATGAAGTTCCATGAGTTTCTTTCTGTCCTCTAAAGTTGTGTCTTTTCATAACACCCTGGATTGTAGAAGAAAAAACCATAATGCATGTAATAGTTGATAAGAATATAAAAGCAAAATCTTAAGTTATCTTTTTACCTTGCTGGATCAAGGATTTAAAACAAGAGAATTGCAAGAGCTTGTTAACTTTAATTCAATATTGTGTGGAAAAGAAACTAAAGGTTAATCAGCAGCAAGTCCAATTCAATCATAACAAGCTCTATAGAAGTATAGCACATGCGAAATGAAGAAGAGAAGGATGGGAAAGTAGGAAACCTGAAAGCCTTTTCCTCTAGTGATTCCAGTGACATCAACAAACTGGCCGGGAACAAAATGGGAAACGGTGAGGGGGGTGCCAACGGGGAGAAGAGCATCTTCAGTGACAGGAAATTCCCTTAATTTTCTCTTCAAGGGAACACCTTGGGCTCTAAAATGACCCACCTCAGGCAATGTCAAGTGCTTTGCCTTCTTCTGCCCGTAACCAATCTGACTAGCACCACAATATGACAGATGACTAGATGAGAACTTTTTGGATAGAACGATTATACAGAAATAACAACAGAGTAATGCTTATTGATTACCTGTAGGGAAAAAATTCCTTCCTTCTCAACAGTTTTAACCTGACAGACGATGTTGTCGTCTACCCAAAGAACAGTGATGGGAATCCTGGCCCCCCATTTATCCCAGAGAGCAGTCATTCCACACTTGAGCGCGATAAGTCCGGTTCGCTTTGAATTACGGGTCATCACACCAGGCCTTGCTTCAATGATCCGAGTTTTTTCTGGATTTTGGATGAGAGACTCTGCACTACAGAAGGTCCTGGCATATAATAGATTATATGAAGATACTAACATTGTTGTTGTAGTTGCTGTTGTCGTTGTTGTTGAAGAAGAAGAACAACAACAAATGGTAACGGGATTGAGGGGGAGAAGTTGATTGAGACGATAAATGAGGCGGGCCATTGGCTTTTAGATTGTTTCCGGTTGCTTTGGTGAATCCGAAAACCCTTACAGATACCAAAAATCAAAAAAGAAAGAAAAGAAAATGGATTTGGAAGTCTCAGCCACCGCGAAGATGGAGTCTGTTCTTCAGAAGCATTTGTGAAGGGAGGAATAGTATTAGTACGAGGAGGATGGAGAGGAGTAGGGTTTAAGGATTATAAAATACAAACTTAGCAGCGGTCGGCCTGGCCCAAAATCAGTAGCAAGCCCAATTTCAAGGCTTCAATTATTCTTGCGTTTTTAACGAATATTACCTGCCGCCATGGGATTGGGAAGCCATAGATGGTCAAAGTGAGGTGATTAAGAAAGAAAAGAATGGAGCTTTCCCTTCAACAACTGCAAATTCTTGGCCTTTCACCTTCTAAGCAGCAGCAAAGTTGTTCACCAAAACCAATGTGTTCTCCTCTCATGTCCCACCGCCACCGCAAATGGACTATAGCCGCCACCGCAAATGGACCAGAGCACGCTGGCGGCAAGATGGTTGTGGAGCTAGTAGGTGCTTTTAACCAGCTTACAGAGAGGATGAATGTTGTGTCATCAAGTTCATCACGCTTGCTCTTCAAGTCTCTAAAGCTCTGCATTCCTATTTTACTCAATTTACCTTTCTCTCCTCCTAACTCTCGTTCCCCTCTTTCCAAGGCCTTGTCCGTCGCTCTTCTTCTCGCTGATCTTCAGGTTTACCCTTCCCCACTTCTTCGTCTTCTTTTTTCAAAATTTCCTTCAAATTCACAACTTCTCCTTCTCCAAAAGCTACTTTGTATTTCTTAATTACATCAATTTTAACTATTTAACTACAATCTCCATATTTTAGATTTGACTGTTTTTTTCATCTTTGCTCTTATTCTAAGAATGTAGATGGATGCTGAAGTTATATCTGCGGGGATATTGAGGCAAGCTTTTGAGGCTGGTGCTATATCCATTCAAGAGGTCAGAGATCGGATTAGTTCTGGAACTGCTCATGTACTTAACGAGAGTTTGCGCATGTCAAGCGTTCCCTCAAGAATTGAACTTTTGGATGATGAGAGTGCTTCTGCTTTGAGAAAGTTTTGCCTTTCCTACTATGATATTCGAGCTGTTGTCCTGGACCTTGCTTTGAAGCTTGATCTAATGAGGCATTTACAGCATTTTCCTAGATATCAACAGCAGCTCTTGGCTCTTCAAGTTCTCAAAATACACGCCCCATTGGCTCATGCTGTGGGAACCAATTCCCTCTCTTTGGAGCTCGAGGATCTGTCTTTCCGCTACCTCTTTCCTTACTCTTATCTATACCTGGACACATGGCTGCGCAGCCACGAGACTGGGATTAAGCCAATTATTCAAGTCTACGCTGATCAGCTTCTCCAATCCCTGAAAGCTGATCCTATCTTGGTTGACATGGTGGACGACATTTCCGTCAAAGGCCGGTTTAAGAGTAGGTACAGCACAATGAAGAAGCTTCTGAAAGATGGTAGGAAACCAGATGAAGTAAATGATGTTCTCGGTCTGCGAATCATACTCACTCCTAGGCTTGGAGAAGAAGATGTGTCAGAAGAAGCAGGGGAAAAAGCATGCTACAGAACGCGTGAAATTATCCAATCTTTGTGGAAGGAAATGCCTCACAGAACCAAAGACTACATTACCAGACCAAAACCAAATGGGTATAGAAGTTTACATATGGCTGTTGATGTGAGTGAGAAAGGCTACACTAGACCACTTATGGAAATACAAATCAGGACTAAAGAGATGGACAGGCTTGCAGTTGCTGGAACAGCATCCCATTCATTGTACAAGGGTGGTCTTACTGATCCAGAAGAGGTTGGTGTTCTAGCTGGATAGAACTTGACTTGTAAAAAAGCGCTTAATGCCTCTTTGTCTTGATAGCTTTTAGCTAAACATAATTTGTAGTAGAATTTACTGGGCTGGTCTGTTCTTTGAAAGAGGTAACCAAGTTTGATGGCCTTCCAGGCAAAGCGGCTCAAGGCCATAATGTTGGCTGCAGCTGAACTCGTGGCAATTCGACTTAGAGATATTCCTTCTGCTAAAGCAATTGAGAGCGACCAGAGAGATCGGGTATTTCGGCATCTTGATAAGAACGATGATGGCAGGATTAGCATGGAGGAACTGATGGAAGTGATGGAAGAGCTTGGTGCCCCTGGAGAAGATGCACGTGAGATGATGCAACTCCTTGATTCTAACAGTGATGGTTCTCTGAGCTCTGATGAATTTGATATCTTCCTGGAACAAGTAAGCATTGAAGCTTTCCCACTTCTGTATACACTAGAAATGACACAAGATATGTATTTGTTTTATCATTGTTGCTTCTACAGGTGGAATTCATGCGTAAATTAGAGGATAGAGATGCTGAATATAAGAGCTTTTTGTGTCAAAAACTTCAAAGTGCAGAAGACAGTGGGTTGATTCAGGTATATAGTAAAGAGCTTGGTGACAGGCTCGCCAGTTAAGAATCAAATATTCTTGTAAATGTAACTAATGATGTATCAAACGCATTGGTGTTCATTTGTATTAAAGCAACTTTATTATACTTGTAACTTTATTCCACAAACTTCTTGTACATTAAACAAACATGTTACTAAACCCTGTTTCATGCTTACATCTCTACTTCTACTCTACACATTCTCATATCCGCTTGAGATTTGCTACCTCTCCTTCGGAAACACTATTGTTATATTCACACTTCCGTAGTCAAAAGGCCCTGACTTGGAGGAACGGCTAAATCATTTGATAGCTTTTCACATAACTGCACACATCGTACATAGCAAGTCAACAATCAGAAGATAATGATATAACACACACATAAGACCAGAGGCTACTACATATATATAGATATATATACCTGTCTATAAGCTGAAGTATCCCCATAGGACTTTCTTAATTCAACCACATAGAGCGATGGGCTTATCTCAAACACCTGAAACAAATTAGTACCAAAAGAATATAAGCTTTGACTACATTAAAAGTGTGCATTGTTCAACAAATTGGATTGTGTTGTGTACATGTACAAGCTGAACAAATTTACCTCAGCAGCAACAGAAAGGGTACGCAAATTTCTCTGCCCCTTTTGCTCTTGCACCAACTTCAACTACACAAAGGAACATCACAAGCTCTTGATTAGCCACAAACAACTGCCAAATATTGTAATTGCAGACTGTTGCTGCTTTTTGCCAACAAAAGAAACATTAAAAAATAGCGTTTCACAAACCTTTCCATTTTTCTTCAAGACGTGATATCCCATCGCAGTCACAATGTCCTCTATCTTCTCAAGCAAATCTTTCATGGAGTGATTGGAAGTAAATCTGATCTTTCTCTCAGAAACATCCTAATTCATTCAGACAAAATGTACAAACCTTGACATACAGTTGACATTACATTTTTTTTTGGGGTAATGTGGAAGCAAGGAACAGTGATGCACCTCTTTCTCAAAGAAGCCTGAGAGGTCTAGGCATGAGGACATTCCAATTAACTGGAAAGCATTGATGAGGGCAGGCGATCCTGGACTTCTTTCCCCTTCAGACAGCTATAACAGGAAAACAATGGTTTCAGTTAACATAACCGGAAAAAAAAAAAAAGACTATTATTGACGTTCCAAAAAGGGGAAAGACAAATAAATTAGAAGCTCATAGTTACCACTTCATGCATCGTGAATGCTTCTTCATCAACATGTATGTCTTCGTCTTCATCTGCAGCTTCAGCAGGCGTATAGCCCTCCTTGAACCACTCATCAGCTTTAATGCCTTCAATTGTAATTCTGGTAGCAGGGTTTGGATCGAGAATTCTCCTAATTAGGTTCTTAGCACCAGATGACAACCATTTAGGTATTTGATAATCCCCCTTGAAGATCTGAAAACCAGTGAAACAATCAAGCAAACATTAGATAGTGAAAAGAAATACGAATGCAAAAAGGCAGAAACGATTGAACGAATAAACAACCTTCTGGTAAAGAACAGCGAGATTTCTATCATCAAAAGGAAGAAATCCAGTGAGAATTACGTATAAGATAACACCACAGGACCAAATATCTGAAGTGGCACCGTCGTAGCCTCTATTCAAAAGGATCTCAGGTGCAACATAGTTGGGACTTCCACAAGTAGTATGCAGTAAGCCATCATCCTGGAATTTGCGGAAGAACAAACGTCAGAGAAAGGAATGAATAAAACATACAACTCACATCATATACTTAAAAGGTTGAAATGCACACCCTAAAATGTTGAGGCAATGCACTGAGTCCAAAGTCGGTGATCTTAATGTTTCCTTTGGTATCAACAAGAACGTTCTCTAGCTGTGGGGAGAGAAAAAAGAAAAGCTGTACATAAGAAAAGTAGCTATATACTAACAACAATATGTAGCTAGTAGTAGTAATGTAATACCTTGAGGTCCCTGTGGAAAACACCTTTGTCGTGACAGTAGCTAACACCATCAATCAACTGCTGGAAAAGCTTCCTGCCTTCAGCTTCAGGAAGCCTCCCCTTTGATGCCTGTGTAGTGTATGGTATGATGAAAACGTGCAAGTTTTTTATTTTTAATTCTTTTTAATGAATTCTCTTAATCAGTTCAACATACTATGAACACAATGAGATAAGAGAGCTACTACTTACAATTCTATCAAACAATTCGCCTCCAGTTACATACTCTAGTACCATATAAATCCTTGACTTACTTGCCAGCACCTGCAATTATGAATTTATTCATTTCAGGTTGACAATCTTCAATCAAAATGAAAGAAATGGAGAAAAGCTAATGAACAGTGTAATTTAAGCAACTTTACTTACATTATCTAGAACTCAACTCGCTCATTAGTCATTACCCCAAAAAAGAGAAAAATAAAAAGAGTAAACCAAGGGCTACTGTACTTTTGCTGGTAGGAAGTAATCAATAATAAGATCCTGAAATATCTATCAATTATAACCAATAATTGATATTTGGTGAGAAATGTAAAATCGTACGGGCAGGGCCTAGTTTTCATGAATAATTTTACTTGGGAAAAGCCATGGACCCCATGGCTCTTCCTTTCAGCGAATTACCTCTTCTTTAAATAAAAAATATTAATAGTCATAATAATAATATATTTAATGACTTATGAGACTAGAACAAGTCCCACAAAAGAGGGGATGTTGGGTAATTTGGGAACATTTCCATGCGAATTGGTCAGCTTATTTGTAGTCTTGGTTAGCCTTCTCAAGCTACTCTTGGAACTCTTTAAAATCATGGTACTATTTTAGATACTATTGAGAAAATAATTTAAAGACGACTAGATTAAGGTATGCTCTTTATTTTATCGTATTATTTTGGAATTAAAAATATAATTAGTTCTCTCTGCCACTAATAATATTCACTGATTATTAACAACACTTTTTCACGAAATGGTTTTACCAGATTTTGATCATCTTCATGGTACGATAATATGGATATAATTACTATTTTTACTGTTCCTAATTAATTTTAACCATAAAAATTCTGATCATAGTAATTATAACCTTAATAAATTTCCAAAAATATTCCTAATTCAACACCGTGTGAGACAATTATTAGATGAGAAAGGACTCAGCAAGCTCTGGTTCATAATCCCCTTTTTATGAGATAATCGTTTTCCTATTCATTATGAAAGATGTCAACGCCACATCTTAATGAAATTAAGAGGACCAAAATGAAGAAAGTCGGTTTTGCCTCACCCACAACTTATTTAGATCATTGTGACCACATATTAATGTCAGGAGTCAGGAGTCGGGACACTTCCGTTTCATTTCTCAGCATTTAATACTATAATTAATCCTGATTTGATTATATATCCACCCTTTTCTTAATACGACTTGACGTAATTATCATTTATCTCGTAATCTCCCCGCGATTCCTGCAATTATTCTTCAATTTGCTTTTTCCACACACATCCATACTGGTATCCACTATTATTTTTATTTACTTGTTTGTTACTAATCATTCATGTTCTAAAGAAAGAAAGAGACAATTAACAGTAAGTAGCAAACCTCATGTAGCCTGACGATGTTTGGATGCTTGAGGAGCTTTAAGGTGGCAATCTCCCTCTTTATCTGCAATTACCCAATTCCCACTTTTGTAGTTAGATAGACTGAGATTGACACAAACAAATAGCAGTTTCCAAGTTTGGGAAGACAATGTGATGCAACTAAACTGAGTTGGGAGAATGGAATAATAAATGAAGCATTGTAAGAGAGAGAAAAGGAATGGCAGGTAGTAGGGAGGCATTAGATAACGAATGATGAATGAATGAATGTGAAATGGAGGAATGAAGAAGAAGGTGGTACGGGTACCTGATGGGTAGTCTTAAGGTGAATGATGCGATTCTTCTCAAGGATCTTGACAGCAAAAGGAAGACCCGATTCAATGTTCCTAGCCAACTTCACTTTCCCGAAATTCCCTTCACCAAGTGTCTTCCCCAGTTCGTACTTTCCTAGTCGCATTCCCGTAGTCGTCTTCTGATCCTGACCTCCTCCTCTTTCTTCTTCTTCTTCTTCCTTATTCGTCCTCACCATCCACCAAAACCAACCCAATGATCTTCTTCTTCTTCTTCTTCTTCTTCTCCCTCCAAAATGAAGACAGACAACGTCAATAGTTTGTTGTGTTGTCTTCTTCTTCTCCCTCCAAAATGAAGACAGACAACGTCAAATAGTGTGTTGTGTTGTGAGTTGTGAGGAGGGGTTGGATCATGGAGGATGATGCGTTTTAAAGATCCCTCTCCTTATGCTTGTGTCTACGTGGATAACATGTACTTATTTATTATTATTATATCACATGGATAATAATCATTCATGTAAAAGTAAATAAAAATTAACACGACATGAGACTCACGCCGCTCCTCCTCGATGGACCGCAACTTTGGCGTGTCCGTCCCTGTCTGCCCCACCCCCCATTCTTTTTATATCTGCTTATCCTAATTTTTCATTTATAATTACTAATTAACCCTCAACTCAACTCTACATTACATGCTTAACTTATGTATCTTTTCGCCATTCCCTACATTTGTTTTTATTATTTGAGAAAATGAGAGAGTTTTCTAATTGGGTTGGTCAAACGTATTGACTTTGAGCGAATGATCCGAAAAAACAAAAAACAAAGGAAAAGTTGAAGTTTTTACGTGTATATGTATTTTTCTTACGTCTCACGTGCACACGTTTCCAATTATATATTCATTGTAGCGTGTGGACAGTACACGGACTCTTTTACTTTTAAAACAAGGAGGATGTGGACGGAGATTTTAATTAAATTATATATAGTCATATTAGACTTCCCACTTGCTGCACATCCATTCCTTAATAATAATTATATCAAATTAGTCAATCAAACACAACTTCATATCCACGATTAATTACCAAATCCGAATTAGTTTCAAGAACCTTATGTATTCCTGTATATTTGATAAACACTAGGCAGGATTACACGTAAAATAGAAGAAGTCGCTTTGCTAAATTGCGTCTAGATAAGGATTAGGATTATATTATTAACCTTGATAAGAAGGAATCTCAGATAGAAGAGATATTCTCCAAGCTGATACGTACAAATAATCAGTGGGAATAGAAGGTTCCCCCTTGTGTTTGCGTGTAGAATATTTATATACGTGACTTTGCAATTTCCATTTGGTGATGTATATACGTAAGGTAACGAAGATGGGTTGGAGAGTTGAAATTTCAAAGCTTATGGAAAAACGAAAACACTAATTACTGATCACAACCATATGCAATGAATTAGATACAAACAAAAGCCATTAATAAGTAGTCTTTTTGTCTTGTGTATGATATCAGAAGCTTTCATTTTTCTTCAAACATAATATTGTTTAGTTGTTTGATGATGATGATGATAGGAAATCGTAACAAACTTCAAATATGGAGAATTTTAAGGGAATCATTAGGATGCTAATTAGTAGTATTATCACGTGCAAATTGGTAAATGACAAAAGGTTGTTGAAAGTGAATTCGATCAATGAGTTGTAAAGAGAAGAGTGGTTTGATTGTTAGGAGAACACTTCTACCTAACATTCAAAAGAGATGAATCACGGGAAATGCTGAAGCCTATACGTACGACTCAGTGTATTTCTTACACCTGTTTCTTGGAACCACAAAAATTATTGTAAAAAGAAGACTGTGAGGCTGACCACCCACCTTCACCGCAAAGTCATCTTGATGATGAATGGATGGATTGGAACTTGGAAGGTGGATTTTAGGAATGGGGGCGTCCCTTTCTTTCACACTTGCATAATGTGGCCCTGGTTCACATCCGTCAGACGGTGTCTTATTTACTTTTGTGGATTTTAGGAATGGATATTTGGATTTTTTATGGAGGCGTGAGGCGTCCCTTTCTTTCACACTTGCATAATGTGGCCTTGGTTCACATCCATCAGACTTGGTCTTATTTACTTTTGTGCGGGCTTAGCCCGAGACAAAGGTACTCCTGAATCAAAACTCTTTAGTGGTTGTATTTTGTAAATTAGAATCTCTTCCTTAATTTAGTTCCAACTTAGATCGCTGTCTCGGTTCTTTCAAAACAAGATCATTGCTCCAAATTGTCTTATTGTAAGACTATTTTAATTGTGACCCATGCTAGTCTCACTTGTGATTAAGTTCTTTGATTGTCATTGACATCAATCAATCCCATTTTTCATCAGCACTAAATTCTCTATAATCATATGCTTCAAACATAATATAAATCAAATTTCCAGTAAAATATAAACCTACAAACCCCTTTCATCTTCTTTTCTTAGTTGCTAATTATCGTGAAATTAAATTTATGGTGTGTCCATAACCGAGAAGCGGCATCGAATCACAACGTGCATGCAGTCTCATACAACACACAATGGAAAACAAAAACAATTAGAAAGGTGTACATTTTCTTACTAAAAGATAAACTCAAAGTTCCTCATCTATGGATCTACCAGACATGATATTGTCTTTAATCTGCTTAGACTTGTGCCTTGCAGCATCCAACGCCTCTTCAGCTTTCTGTTTAGCAGTATCATAACCTTCTTTAACCTTCTCCCTACCCCACCTCATCTCTTCGTCTGTTTCTTCTTCTTCCTTCTTCTTCCCACTTTCTTTGCCTTCTTCAACTTTCTCATCACCCTTCTCCTTGGCTTTGCCAACTTCCTTTGCTTCTTCTACCCTGTGTTCTGCTCTTTCCTTTGTCTCTTGTGCCTTCTCTTTTGCCACTCCTGTTGTTTCACCTACCTTTTTCTTCGCAACGTCTACCATTTCGCTCGCTTCCTGTTTTGCTGCATTCGTCAAGTCCCCAGCTTTCTCGCTTGCTGCATTCTTAGTCTCCTTGGACTTCTCTGCGCCGTACTCTGCAGCTTCTATATTCAAACACAGAAAGTTATCTATTAATTTCTAGATACGGGCATCTGCAGATGAATCCATATATATAATATATATATATATATATATGCAATCACCAGAAGCTTTGTCTATGGCGTTTTTAGCAGTTTGAGAGGCATCGTCAGAGGCTGTTTTAGCAGCCTCCTTGGCTTCGCCTGGCTTGCGTCCAATGGTCCCAGAGAGCTTCTCCTTGGCCCATTCAGCCCAGGATTCTGATCCTTCTTTAGCTTTCTCTGCTCCCTTGGAACCAGCCTCCTCTATCTTTCCTTTCATCTCATTATTAAAATCATCTTTTTCTTCATTTGTCGACGGCATATGATCAACGCTGGAGCAATGGCAATACATGACAAGCAATACCATCATGGCAGCCATCAAGAACAAGTAGCCGCCACATTTCCTGCTAGAAATCATGATACGTAGTACTAAAGGAAGCAAATGCGGAAGGAGGTAGCTTCTTTCTGATTCTTGGAGAAAGTAATAGCGCTTAACCAGAGCTTACTTGAAGTGCAAAGGTTGTTACCGTTGTGCACGTAGAAAGTGAACCAAAGTGCTATTTAAGTAGATGAATTTAAGGAGGTTTGCGAAAGGAGAAAGAGATTGAAGATTGAAACGGTGGGATCATGGGCAGATGACAAGTGTCGTTTCAGGATATAGCAAGTGGCAGCTTCTGGCCAAAGGATCCTGACCTCAAACAATACGTGTCTCGTGCAAGTGATAGTGATTAGTGAGCTACATCCAAGCACACTCTACTGAAACAAATATATACGTGTCTCATGCACTCTTGAATGATTCCTCCAAATTGTTTTCGACAACATCCAAGCTGCCAGCCACATGGGCCAAACACAAATACACTTTTGGATATACCAAAGAAGCAACGCTCCACTAACACCAACTTGCCTGATTATACGGATATATATTTATGCATATGACAAAAGAGTTGATAGAGAAAATTTCTTAAGACTTGGGTGTAATTTGTTTCATGATATTAGAGTGTTTCCGGCGACCTCAATACTTTAAAATGTTTCCCATTTATCTGCATCAAAGAACAATTGCATTTGTTTTATTGTTGTTCGTGGTTGTTTGTTATCATTGAGACCTGAGACGAAGCCGTGTTCAAAGTGACTTGATCTGCTACAAAGTCGGTTTGTTCTTTTATCAGACTTTTAAGAAGTCAAACATAGTCTCGTAAGAAATATGACCTATGTTGACCCAGATTTTTTATAAGCTTATATTAAACTTAGTTTAGGGTTTTCTTAGTTTAATATAATAGTATATTAAATCTCAAAGAAGTAAAGATAACAATAAATACAAAATATAGGTATTTGTGTATTGAGCTAACTATTAAGCTAGTATTGTACAGAAAGATAGTTAAGAGAGAGAAATTAGTTTGTAATGGATAAAAACAATAAATTTTGTTAAAGATAAACGATTTATTCGTTTTGTCTATTTCATTATTATTATATCCAAGATTTGAATGAGCATGAATGACTTATATATGATTCATAATTTACGTATAAGATTGAAAAATAAAAATTTATTAAAAAATTGAAAAGTAAAACATTTATTAAAATTTTATTTTACATCAAATTTTAATATATTTTAATTAATTATATTTAATTGATAAAAAGAGAAAAATATAATTGATTTAGAATATGCGAATTGGTAGCTCTCATGTGAAATATATAGAGCAATAATCGTACGGACTTCTCCCAGTACATCTAGATACAGCAACAACTTGACAGCAAGGTAAGCCAGTTAATTGCCATCCTCTGCAACTACACTCGTGAAGATCGATATCAACAATGTGAACAGATTCTCCACGAATCTCAAAAGTGCTACTGCTACCACGGCAAAGCAATACTTCCAGAGGCCTAGCATCAGAAATTTCCTTCTGTAGCTTCACCTCATTTGATGGAGTGAACTTGGTCATCCATTGGTTGGATTCTACTCGACGGCTATAAAATGACTCCGTCATCTTGATTCTTGCCTCTAAGTACATCAATCATTTGAGTTATTGGCAACTCTCGTGGTTCTGATACCCAACTGTAGAAATGCTGTCCGAACTTTGATGTCATGGGATTATAACTATCTCCATCAAACCATGCATTTGCGCGGTGTTAAGGTTCACTGTGCATAACCCAATCATAAGCTTCCGCAGAAATGCTCTTTACGTTCCCAACATAATGGTTGAATTCCTCAACATTAGGTGCATAGGCAGCAGAATAGAAATCATTGACGATGAATCTTCTAGCTTCATTGGAAAATTGTCCCTTCAAATCCTTGTAAAATTTTTCAGTGACATGGCGTAGACGATAACTGTGGTAACAGTTATCAAATACCTCAGCCAATAGGCCATTTTGAAAATCTGCAACAAATGTAATTTGGAGTGATTTAGAAATGGCCGACTTCAGTTCTAAAAGAAACCAATGCCAATTCGGCTCTATTTCAATATCCACCACAGCAAAAGCCACTGGAAAAATGCCACCATCTGCATCAATAGCAGTTGCGGCCAGCAAAGTTCCTTGGTACCTTGAGTTCATAGGAACGCTATCCAAGAAAATAAGAGGACGACATCCCTGCTGAAAGCCACATATTGAGCCATAAAATGAAATAAAAAGACGGTGGAAGGTTGAATCATCCTTCGTGAAGAATGTAGCAATACTGCCAGGATTGGTCTCTTTTATTTTTTCACAGGAAAAAGGTAGTTGATTATATGCCTCTCTATATGAACCCTGAAGCTGCTCTCTAGCAATCTCCTTTGCAGCCCATGCTTGAGCGTAGCTCAATTGAATCCCATAATCTTGCTTGATACCCTCTGAAATGTCCCTTGGCTTGTTGTTGGGCTAAGCTTTCAGTTTATCCTTTTATGATGTTCCCATCCAACGTCTAGTTGCAGGATACCCAGCATTTGCAGTAGCTCCTTCACATGTACGAATTGAGTTCATATTCTTACTGCAAGTCATTGGGGTTGATGAAAATATTGATGTGTGTATCTGCCAAGTACAGCTTTGATGTTTGCTTTTGACAAATATCCGATGACTATTTTCATTCCAAGTTCCAACAGAACATGATTGCTTCCTAACTGTTTCATTCCCACTGTAACAAACAGTAATACAAATATGTTTCATGTTACTTATTTTCATTCCCGCTGTAAATTCGGACACCCTTTGCAATTTTCGTGGATCCATGAACAAGCCAGTGAAAATCTTGCGTTACACGTCCGAATGCATTGGAAAAATGGGGACACATATTTCCCCCTTTAAGGGCCCCATTTCTTTTATCGATGAGTTGCTATGCTTAATTGATTATATTCATATTATTACAGGAGGAGAAAAACTGCAGGCAATTAGATATCTCAGAAGCAAAGTTTTCATCTTTATCCAATTGGACAAATGGGTATATGCTGATCTCCACATTTGGGTTGATCAATCGTGCATACTTCTGTTCTAACCGATAGGACAAGAAGAATTGGGCCATTTTAATTTTTAATTCTTCTTCTGTTGATTTTGTGAAACGGAGGTTGCTCTGTAGCGAAAACTAGTTAAGTAGGGCAGAGGGAGGGAGATTAACAGGATACGTTATGCTATCCTCACTCTCGGTTTCAGGCCATCCTTATCGTTATCTTTCTTCCCCAACTGTAATTGCATCTTCTTCTTCTTCTTCTGCATCCATTTGTATTTTGTTAAGTGAAAAAGATCCCATCATCTTTCCCTCTCTGCTTCCTCTTCTTCTTCTAATTGGAGTGGAGGGATTGACGGTAAAGGTGGATTTTTTTTTTTCCGTTCTTTAAAAATTGTTACAGAACGGGTATGGTGGCGATGGAGAAAAGGAACGGACGGTGAAGCCAATTCATTCCAGTTCCATATGCGAAGGTAATGGCTTCAAGTGGCGTTTGGTTATTGCTTACGACGGCGCCCAATATGCAGGTACTTTTTACTTTTGGTTTTCTTCCATCTCCATTAACATTACCTATTTCTGTCTGTTTCCGCTTCTGTCTGCACTTTGGATAACAAGGTCTCCTCTTCTTCTTCATCTAATAAAACAAACTAATAAAAAGAAAAGAACTCGAACTTGTCAACACTATTAAACTATTCTTCATGCGGAAAGAAGGAAGAATTTTCTTAGCTGCGTTCGGAAATGTATTCGTGGGAGAAAAAGCGAGGTTGGTTGAGCTGCTTGCATTTCGGTTAGACGAGTGCATTACCGACACTATTTACGTTATCCCAAGTGCAAAATCCATAATTTTCTTCGTTCTAGTCAACCAAAATTAGTTTCACAGCCAAGAAGATGGATGTCATTATGATCAGGTTGGCAATTTCAGCAATATCCTCCAACTATTCAGTGCACAGTGGAACAAGCTTTACTTAGAGTTACAAAACTACAAAGGAAGGATATTCATCTTGTTGGCGCTAGTAGGACTGATGCAGGAGTTCATGCCTGGGGTCAGGTCCGCAATGCTTCTTTCTTTTTTCAGCATTTATTTAAAGAAAGAAATGAGGCTGTGTTACTCGAAAACATTATATTTACTGCAAGCTTTTCAGGTGGCTCACTTTGTTACACCTTTCAACTATGAGCGATTGGACACTGTTCATGCAGCTCTCAACGGTCTTCTTCCTCCTGATATTCGCATTAGAGAAGTCAGCCCTGCGCTTCCTGAATTTCATGCGCGATTTTCAGCCAAGAGCAAGGTTTATCACTATAAGATATATAACGACACCATCATGGACCCATTTCTACGTCAATATGCTTACCATAGTGCCTATAAGCTGAATGTAACTGTCATGAAAGAAGCAGCGAAGCATTTTATAGGAAACCATGATTTCTCTGCATTTGTAAATGCTTCACATAACGATGGAGTTCCTGATCCAGTCAAGACCATCTTTCACTTTGATGTCATTGAGATGGTAATTACCAGTTTTATTAACATGCTTCCTCGAGAAGGAAAAGGAAAATTTGTTTTGTCTATCTGATAGCTGTGTTGAAAGTACAGGAACAAAGTTCCACCAGATCTTGAATAACATTCTATATGTGTCTGATGTCAGTTCTGAATTGTAGAAATAGGCTCTTAAAACTCATGCTCAGCTGTTTTTGCTGCAGGGACATCTTGTGCAGGTAGAAGTTGAGGGCTCGGGTTTCATGTATAGACAAGTCAGGAACATGGTAAGCAACTGTTTTTCCAGAGAAAAGAAAAAAAGAATGCCTGATAAAAAAGTTCTAATTTGTTATTGCGTTTTTGACAGCAAAATTGGCCATAGCTTAGTTAATAACTTGAGCATAATGGATGGAAGGATGGATGCTGTTATGTTTTGGAGAAGTAGTAGTGAGATGAGATTTGGACTTACATTCTGAATGCATTAAGTCCTTCCTGTGATTCACTTAGTGCAGGTTGCTTTGCTACTTCAAATTGGAAGGGAAGCAATTCCTCCTGCTATTGTTCCCCAGATTTTGGCAACTCGTGATCGCAAGGAACTTGCCAAATATGCTTTGTCAGCTCCACCACACGGACTTTGCCTCTTCTCCATTAAGTACAATGAAGAACACTTAAGACTTCCCTCTGATTGTCCCAATGTTAGTTTTGGTAGGCATCATAGGATACGCAAGTGCAAGCTTCCATTCTTTTGAGCTTTCAGTTTTTATCGTCGTCAATTTAATAGAAAAGACACCCAAAATTCCTAGTTAGCAGTGAGACTATAATGGAGTGCTTTTCACAAATCACATATTTCTTCCATGAAACATTGCAAGCAAGCATCGATATTATATTTCTAAAAATCAATTTGCACATGTTCACCGTGGTACTCTCTTCTATGCTTCACAGAGCTATGTTCAGCACAGCTTTTAAGACCGTGAACCGAACTAGACAATTAATGCATTTGGATTACAAAAGTCGAGTATAGACATCATGAACTACTCAGAATAACCATCTACCCCTAACTGAGAAATAGGCTGAATAGCTCTCTGCATATATTACGTCTTCAAAAAAGAAACCCAAAAAAAAAAAGATAAAGGAGACAAAGTTCTACGATGAGTTCAAGCTTTGGCAATGCCAATAAACTTCAATGCATTCTTGCACCTGCACATGCCAGTCTCTCATTCTTCCAACCAAATGCAACTACAGATTCTTTTTCCTCTTTGTTGTTCTTTCAATTTGTGTAATTTTATTATGCACATAAAAGAAACTCCTTTCAATCCTTTTCACTTTTAGCAAGTAGCAACAACTCCACAAACTAACATCCTAGCAGAAGCATTGAATCCGAGAGAGCCCCCTTTAATATGAAGGGAGATAAGTAGAAAATGAGGAAAATAGAGATAAAACAAAATAACTGCTTTCTTATTAGATAAGATCTTCATATCCAACGTTTGTAGTCTCTAGTAATTTGGCACATTGCCCTCACCCACCCTGTTCTGTTCAAATCTGATGCACAACACATTTACCTCTACTAATTTTTGGAAGAAGCCATCAGTCCTCTTGTACAAAACGTTCCAAACACTTGCATCAGCTTTGGCTCCCACACCAACCTCCTCTAACACTTTATGCAGCTTTAAGTTTCAACCATTAACATGGCCAGTCACTAAATTGAATAATTCCTTCCCATAGTATTTATTAATACTGCTAGAATATTACAACATGAAATGGCCCTAATTCTCAAGGTCAGAAGCTGGCTGTGACTGGTAGTACAAATATGAATCGTGAGCTAGCGTCTGCCACACCACACAAATAACATTCATGTCAATTCTATCCAAATCATCAAATTTGATTACTAAATGTGTTTTTTTTTTTTTTGTTTCCCACATTAAACAACTGCCTCCCCTTTGACTAAAAAAGGGTAAAAGAACGAAAGAAGAATCATCATAAATAATGAACAACAGTACCTGTTCCTGTGACTGGAAGTACATGAAGGGTGTATAGTGTAAGAAGTTTGACACCCTGGATGTATAAATGTCAGCGTACCTACAATTGCAAGAAGTTAGACTCACCAGGTTTAACTCACAATGCAAACATAAAAATAACTTGAGGAAAAGTTCAGGCATAACCACTAACTTCTCAATTTGTCTCATCAAATGACTTTTATCCCAAAGGCCTGCACGTGAAAGATATCCCCACCTGATAGCAGAAATTACAGACAGCATGATAAATGCTTGGATTCCTTGGCATGAATCTAATAAATATAGACCAATAGTATTCTCATAATTTATTTTCAACATAAAATTCACCTAGCACATAGCAATTTTTGCTCTATTGATCAATAGATGACCATACTGATATTCGAACAAGTATAAGTAACCAGCAACATATAACCTCAACCCTATTGCTGTTCCACCCATTAAACACTAAATAAAAAATCAACGGATAAGAAAATGTAGTTTGGGACATTAATTGTGAACAAGGTCTTCCAGAATTCATGGCCAGCCTCCTGATCTAACCTTTTGTTGAAAAGTTCTCCATCAATTTCTAGCATCGGGGCAATTTTCTCATCCAATCTTTGCATTACAATCAGTAGCTTTTGCATGCTTTCAGTCAGTTCTTGATTATCCATATTGGTAGCAGCAAGGGTCTGAATAATCCAAAAGAAACAAATGAGAGTGGAGCTTCACCCAATAATTGCTCACTTCCTGCTTAGAAAATATTAAAAATGTGACCTTTGAATAATCCAAAAGAAACAAATGAGAGTGGGGCTTCACCCACTAATTGCTCACTTCCTGCTTAGAAAATATTAAAAATGTGACCGTTTAATAATGATATGGTGCTAAATGCTGATTTCTCGTTAAACTCTACATTCTTTGTTGTGATTTAAAATATAAGTGATGTGAAGGGCTATGTGATTTTTCATCAAAACTATTGTGCTTCAAGAAGAAGATTCAAGAAAGACGATTGGACATGCTAGATTACATTATGACCTCTACTACCTTGACGAATTTAACCTATCAAACAATTAAGGACAATTTATCTCACTCCTTTCTTTCAAAATCTTTTTCACCCGATAGCCAAACACAAATGCATATCTTTTCCAATTAGAAATCAAAAAATTTCATCCTTTTTTTCTTATTTACAATGATATTTGGGGTCCTTTACTGTTATGTGTTTTTGCGGGTTACACTTTGATTAAAAAATGATATGTGTTACCAACTTTTGTCAATGAATATGAGTCTGATTTCATCACCCTCATGTTCAAGGGGAGAATTCAACAATCAGTAAATAAGGATAAAGGGATCTAAAGGATTTCTTCTTGCTTGACCTGCCATTTTCCTCTAAGCCTATGTCTAAACCTATACCTCAACATCAACAAGAAAAGATAAAATTTTCCCTTGAGAATATGAGATTTGGCAACGTATATCCAAGGAAAAAGACGGTTATTCGTAATTCTATGCAAGTCCAAGACTTCAACCTTCATCTTGAGAATGAGGTAATAATTTTTGTAACTTCATTGCATTTTTTTTTTGTTTGAAGAAACAAGCTATGAATGTAGAAAAGGAGACATTGGAAAATAATAAAAATTGGGAGTTGGTGAAACTGCCAACTGGGAAGATGGATCGATTGAAAGAAATAAGGCCAGATTGACGACCGAAAGTTATACCCAAACTTATGGAATTGACTACCTAGAGACTTTTGCTCCGACTGCAAAAGTGAATATTGTTAGAATTCTCTTATCTTTAGCAGCTAACTACGATTGGAAATTGCAACAATTTGATATTAAGAATGCATTTTTGTATGGAGAACTCAAGGAAGAAATCTATATGGAAGTGCCACTAGGTTATAGGAAAAATTCGGCTACTCAAACTGCTTGCAAGTCTAAGAAGGCCTTGTATGGATTGAAACAGTCGCCACATTTATGGTTCAGGAGATCTACAATTTGGCTACTCAATATAGGAATAATTTAGCTTCTCAAAGCCAAGGGAATTATATGTTGTTCATCAAATGCTGACCTTCAGGGCTGTCACAACTTTTAGTATATATTGATACATAATAGTGACAAGAGATGACAAGAAGGAAAGGAGATGATAGGGCATCCATTCTACAAGGAAGAATCATAGGGTGAGTAGGGGGGGGAAATTTGTAGTGGTTGTGCTACAAAAAGGAGGATTTATGGGTGAAATGGATACACAATGTATTCATTAAGCACAAGAGTATCTGGATCCTACAGTCAAGACAAGATATGTCAGGCACTCTAAAAGAAATTTTAGATACCAGCCAATGGATGGAGAGTCAAGTGTTTCACAGGATTGGGAAAGGAGAAAGCACGTCTTCTTTTAGAGACTAGCCAATGGCTGTAGAGTCAAGTGTTTCACAGGATTGGGAAAGGAGAAAGCACGTCTTTTTGGTATGATAATTGGCACCGTAAAGGTCCTCTATATAAAGTGGAGGAGGTATAGGGCTCGAAATTGGTGGTGAATCCAACTACTAAAGTAAGTATGCTTATTAGAAATAATCAATGGATATTGCCCTTCCATAACAGTAGAAGTGCCAGCCTCATCATGGAAGAGTTGCCACGACGTCAAGAAGGAGAGCATGATTAAATTCAGTGGCTAGTAGATAACTCAAGGAAATTCAACACAAAAGCTTGTAAAACACTATTATAGGCTACACAGAGCACAAGGCAGAAGTGAGCAGCCTTAGTATGAGATAGTGATCTTGACCTAGCTCATTCATTCATCTTATAGATGGGAATCAATGGAGGGTTGCTTACTCATGATTAGATGTATTTCTGAGGTGTCCGTATACAAAGAGACTGTAGGTTTACTTGAGAGAGCAAAAGAACATATACCTTTTGGTTGTCCAAAGGAACTCAACAAACCTCTTAATTTCTCAATCTCTTCATTGCTAAGACTCCCTGCTGCTGGATTTTCTTCATCTTCCTTCTATTCAGCCGAATGTGCCCGTGGTCGTGATTGACCTCCTCGATTTCCCCATTCACGACTTGGTGGCTTCCCATTCAATTTCCAGTAGGTCTCCTTTATGTGTCTCGGTTTTTTGCAGTAAATGCACTATAGATTATCCATATTTTCTTTCCACAAGTTTCCCTTTCCAGATTGCTTAGCCTGGGCTTGATCACTCCCTAACTTGATCAAATTCAGGGTTTAATCCAGCCAAGAAATTATAAATATGCTCTATTTCTATGAAATTTTTCATAAAAACATCTTCAGGACTTTTCATCTCAATGACCTGATAATGGTCAAGTTCTTGCCACATAGTTTGCAGAGTATTAGCATATTCTATGAATGATTTGTCTCCTTGCTTGGTGGCATGGGCTTTGATCTTAATTTCATAGATTTGAGCAACATTGCATGCCTTTGAATACATACGGTGAACACAGTCCGAAATCTCCTTTGCAGTGGTTAAAAGCATGCACGTATCACTGATTGAAGGTTCCATGGAGTCCCACAACCATGAGATGATCATGGAGTCCTCTTCTTCCCATGTTTCTGTTGCTAAATTCCCTGTTGCAAGTCCTGATCTTAGCAGGTGATCAAGCTGCCCTTTCCCTTTGAGATAGGTGCGAACAAGGAGTAACCACTTGAGGTAATTCTTGCCATTGAGTCAGTTGGAGGCACAAACATTCTGTAGTTGTTTTGGACAGAGACAAATTCATTTGGGCTGGAAATAGTGGTTTGAGAAGTTCCAGAATTTTCCATTGTGAAAGAAGGGAAAGATTGGGTAAAATAATAGTTATGGGGATTGAGAAATCTGACAAGAATGAGCAGCAATGAAGGCTGACTAAGGCAGCAATGAAGGCTGTACCGAGAATAACAAAGAATACTTCTAGAAAACCTTAGGACTCTGATACTGTGTTAAGATTTCCAGGAAAAACTTATCTTGTATTTAATATACACAGATACATACATACATACATATATATATATATATATACAACTTAACCAACAGGAAAATAGGTATCAATCTGAACTAAATTATATCTAGAAGTCTATAGCAGAAATCCCTTAATTATAGGGATTTCTGTTTCTAATAATCTTATCCCAATTAAGGGATTTCTGCTTCTAATAATCTTATCCCATAAGATTGATCTTATCTAAACCTCTGTTCTTCAACACTTGGAAGAAAATCCCATGACAATTGCTCATCAAGCGTTACTTGGGAATGATGTGATTAATAAGGAAATTCTACAATGGCATAGGCGGTTAAGACATCCCTCGTTTTTTGCTCTATAAAAATTATATCCAAACTTGTTTAAAAGAACTTTTTATTCCTTGTTTTGTAAGTGAACTTGCTAGTCTAATAATAAAAGTTTTGCTCATTTTATGACAATTCACTCCGATGCTTGGGGTCCTACTCAAAATCCCCCTCTTTCTGGCCATAGATGGTTTGTGACCTTTATTGATTGTTGCACAAGATTAAATTGGGTTTATTTGATGAAAGAAAAGAATGAAGTTTTCGTGCTCTCAATCTTTTCATAAAATGATTTGTACGCAATATGATGCTAAAGTTAAAATCCTAAGATCTGATAATGGACTGGAGTATATGGATGGAAAATTTCGTGTTTATCTAGATTCTTATGGAATACCAGTTGTTCCTATACTAATGAACAAAACGGAGTTGTGGAAAGGAAGAACAGACATATTCTGGAGGTAGCTCGATCACTCATGTTCACTATGAATCTTCCAAAGGAATATTGGGTTGATGCAGTCCTTTCAGCTGCTTATCTTATCAATGAAATGCCACTTCGGATTTTGCAAGATAAAAATTCTCATACTATGCCTCCATACTATGCTCGGAATGTACGCAAGTTGGAGCCTAGAGCTTGGAAGTATGTATTTGTTGGATAATCTAAGAAATAATTTGCAAGTATGGACGTCACTTTTTCGGAGTGTGAGCCCTATTTCATCACATATCAAACTCCTCTTCGAGTGGAGAATGAAAGCAAAGAGGTGTTGCTTGATAATGTGATTTAGAGGAGGGGGGGGAGAACTAGTGTGATTCAGGAGGATCGAAGTAGGCACTTAGACCAGCTTTGAAGACATACTCAAGACAAGATAAGACAAAAAAAGCCATCATGTAGTCTATGCCATCCTCTTCTCTCGAAAACATTCGTGAGTTAGAATATGATTTATCTGATGATTTAGATAAACCTATTGCTCTTTGGAAAGGTCTTAGAACCTGCACCAAGCACCCAATTTCGAACTTTGTTTCCTATGACTCACTATCTCCTTCCTATAAAGCCTTTGTCTTGTCTGTTTCCTCTGTGTCCATTCCACAGGACTGAAGACCAGCAATGGAAAATGTCAAATGGAAAAAAGCTATGGCTGAGGAAATGAAGGCCTTGGCAAAAAAGAGACCTAGTAACTTGTCACAGCTCCAGAAGGAAAAAAGACAGTTGGCTGCAAATGGATATTCACAATGAAGCATAAGCCACATGGATCCATTGAGAGATACAAAGCGAGATTGGTGGCTAGAGGCCTTACTCAAACATATGGAGTGGACTATCAAGAAACCTTTACTCCTATTGCAAAGATGAATACAATCAAAATTCTACTCTCTTGTGCAGCTAACTTAGATTGGGACTTACAATAGTTTGATGTTAAAAATGCTTTCCTTAATGGAGATTTGGGAGAGGTGTATATAAAGATTCCTCTCGGGTTTGAAGATGAGAAGACATAAAGGAAGGTTTGTAGGTTAGAAAAGGCCTTGTATGGGCGAAAGCAATCACCCAGAGCATGGTTTGAAAAGTTTAGTTGGGTCATGATTTCCTTTGGTTATCATCAGAGTAACGTGGATTATACCCTATTTTTCAAGCATTCCCAAGGTAAGATCACGCTTCTCATTGTCTATGTTGATTACATTGTGGTAACAAGCAGTGGTACAAAAGAGATGGTTAGGCTGAAGAAACTCCTTGCTTAAGAATTTGAAATTAAGGATTTAGGGAAGTTGCAATACTTCTTGGGAGTTGAAGTTGCTAGATCAAGAAAAGGAATTTTTATCTTCCAGAGAAAATATGTCCTAGGCTTGTTAGAAGAAACCGATATGATGGGTTGTAAACTAGTTGAATCTCCTATTGAGAGCAACCACAAACTGCAAGCGGGAACAAGTACATCAGTAGACATGCGGAGATATCAGAGATTAGTTGGGAGACTCATCTATCTATCTCACAGCAGACTAGACATAGCATATGTAATTATTCTGGTGAGTCAATATATGCATGATCCACGAGAACCAAACTTACAGGCTGTATTCCGTATCCTGCGCCATCTGAAATCTGCACTAGGAAAAGGCCTTCTATATACTAACAATAGTCACCTTAAGATAGAAGCATTTACAGATGCTGATTGGGCTAGATCTCCAGATTATAGGAGATCAACTACTGGTTACTGTAAGCTCATAGGAGGAAACTTAGTCACTTGGAGAAGAAAGAAACAGAATGTAGCTGCTAGATTTAGTGCAAAAGCTGAATATAAAACCATGGCGCAAGGTGTGTGTGTGCAAACTCTTGTGGGTAAGAAAGCTGATGAATGAGTTACAATTGATGGATGAAGGAAGTTCATCCCTCTACTGTGATGACAAAGCTACCATTAGCAATAGCTCACAATCCTGTTCAGCATGATAGAACAAAACCCATATAAATTGACCGACAATTCCTAAAGGAGAAACTTGTCAATAACTCTTTATACTTATCCCATGTGGGGTCTAATGAACAATTGTCACATGTCTTCACCAAAGGATTCTACAACAAACAGTTTCATAATCTTGTTTGCAAGTTGGGCATGTATGATATCTACACACCAACTTGAGGAGGAGTGTTGACTAGGGTTATTAGATTTGATTATTTCCGTGTATATATTTAGGAATTAATATTTGTAGTGATCTCTTCCTATAATTGCAATATTTGATTGCTAGAATATCTCCTAAATATTCCTAGGCCTCTTGTATATATACCATAGAAATCCGAAATCCTCTGTACTATATACCACAATTTACTATTAAAAACACTTCTTTTTTTTCTCCCCGAATTGTTTTCTTCAGATATCACAAATGTGCCTAACACTTGTATGAGGGTGATAAACAATGTATTTTGAATGTTCTTCAGCAGTTCTTTGGGAGTGTAATGTGATGATATATTTATATATAACGTGTAAGGAAGACAACCTAAAGACTACTTACCGCATCTTCAATAGTTCTTGAGAGTTTTGAGGTTTTATAATTTTGGGTTTGTGGTGCCACTTTGAGGAAATGGACCTTCAAAAGATTAAAACTATTCTAGGTTGACTATTCCACCAGATGTTAACACAAAGTTTTTAAGACCTAAGAACATTCTACATACGATAAAATTCATAATTTTAGCACCATAATGGTACCAATAATTTATTACATGAATGGGCGATTTGTTTGGTTAAGGGCAATAACCAAGGCTTTGAAAAATTAAGAAAAAGATGACAAGCTCCTATTTCCAACTTCTTGATTGTTCCAAGTATTTAAAGTTGCTTATGATACATATCATCTAGTAGTTGGAGGTATACTTAGTGAAGGAAGACAAGTAATTGCTTATTTCAGTAAGAAGTTAAGAAAAACAATGATATTCAACCTAGGATAAAGAACTTTATGCAATGGTAAGTTATATAATATTCTGAGCACTTCAAGTTCCAAAAGAGCTTAAACCAAAGGCACGCCTAGCAAGTTAACTTTTAGAACAATTTGACTTTGTTAATGAACATTAAGAGAGAGTTGAAAATAAGGCCACAGATGCATCAAATAGTGAGAGTTATTTGCTTAATATTTTAAACGCAAAAGTTGTGGGTTTTAAACAGCTGAAAAGGGTACATGTTTTAGATCAAGATCTTAGAGCAATTTACTTAGATATTACAACTAGACTAAATGACAACAACTACTCTTTTATTATACATGAGGGCTACCTTTCCAAAAGGAGGCAACTTTGCCTACTCAACACTTTAATGAGGAAACATGTAACTTGGGAATTACATGGAAGAGGATTAGCATGTTATTTGGAAGACAGAAAGCCATAGTAAGGGTTCAATATCACTTTTATTGGCCCTCCTTGTATAGAGATGTCTCTAAGGTCATCCAACAATATTGAATATGTCAATTAGCTAATAGAGTTCTAGACTATATACATTGTTGCCTATTCTTCATGAACCATAGCAGAACATAAATATAGATCTTGTATTGGGAGCGACGTACCTAAAACTACGAAGGGGTTATAATTCTACTTTCATTGTGGTGGATAGATTTCCAAGCACGTGCCACTTTATTCCATGTTCCAAGACTTATGATGTTGTAATATTGCTAAAATCCTCTTTAATGAGACAGTGCGTCTCTATGGATTATCTTTAATTATTATCTCTAATGGCAATGTGAAATATATGAGCTATTTTTGGAGCATTGTCGAAAATACTAAAAAATTGAACTTCAATTTTCAAGTTCTTTTACCCTCAAGTGGATGGGCAAACAGAGCTGGTGAATAAAAGTTTAACGATCCTATTGAGATGCTTAATGAGATATAATATGAATAATTTAGAACTAATTTTTCATATGGTAAAATTTGCATAAAATAATTCTATAACTAGATCTATTGGCAAGAGTCATTTTAAGATAATTTCTTGAATTTGACCAAAGAATCCTATTAATTTAGTTTCTGTACTACAAACATCAAGAACTATTGTAGAAGTCCAAGGTTGCCTGCAATATCTAAAACGTCTTTGATGAGATACGACAAAAGATAATAACCAACAACTTGAATTATGAAAAATAAGCCGGTCAACATCATTAATTAGTGAAATTTAGTGAAGGGGATAAGCTAATGATAAAAATTTGTAACAGAGCGCTTATTAAAAGGTTTAAGAAGCTTTAATCAAGGAATACTGGACCTTATAATCCATAAGAAGACAACCCTCCGACTATCCTTCGACGACTTCCATCCACTATTCCACCCTTCGACCCTTCCGACGAAACCCAACCCTATCCTCCAACGACCCTTCGATGACCACCAACCACTGTTCCACCCTTTGTCGACACCCAACCCTTCCAACATCACCCATCCCTTCTGATTCTCAACCTCTGACCTCTAACATGCAATCCTTCACATTCTTATTATCCATCCAACAGCCTCAAACTCACCCTTCTCTTGCCATGCTGCACTAGTTCTCTACTACTATTCATTGAATCTTACCTCACACCATACCGAAATGGGAACTCCCGTCTTTACCCAACCAATTCCCCAAGCTGATTTGGAAACCCCAGCCTTCAATGTAGCAGACTTCCCACCATTAGGAGCTAGTGTCGAAAGGAAGCAACAAGAATCAGAGAAGGTGAAGTCTACATGGCGATGCATTGTAGTGGATTCTCGAAACTTAGGCAGTCTTAGATATGTGGAGTCTGATGGAGACAAACCGATCCAAGCTCCATTTGAAATCCTACAGCAAGGTGCTAAGAAGTGGAGTACATCTCTTGTGGGTTTCTTTCTGGAAAAGAGGTTAGCTTTTCTAGTTGTTAGCAAGTGGGCGAATGCTGCATGAGAAACAAAGGGTTGGTGAATATAATGGTAAACGAAGACGAACTCTTTGTATTCAAATTCAACATCAAAAAAAATGCACAGAAGGTGTTGGAAGCAGGGCCTTGGCACATAATGGGGCATCCAATTCTTATTAAGAAGTGGCAGCCTGGAGTTACCTTGGATAGGAGCAAGCTTCAATCCATTCCTTTATGGTTGAACATCCATAAGGTTCCTTTAGAGTATTGGTCTGCGGAGGGTATGAGCTATATTGCCAGTAAGATTGGAAAACCCTTAGGGTTAGATGAGAACACTGACTTAATGAGAAGGATTGAGTTTGCTAGAGTTTGCGTTGATGTTGATATATCAAGGAAGCTTCAATATTCCCTTAGAATCATGAGGTTGGATGAGCAAGGAGAACTTGTAGTAGATTCAGTAGGAGTTAACATACATGTGGTGGCCAAAGATGAAGGAAGAGAAGCAGGTTTGGAAAAGAAAAGAGAAGCAAGAGGAGAAGTAGGTGAATGAGAGACGTCCAAGTCAAGAGAAGGGTTCCCTAGTAAAGGGAGAGGCATCACTTGGAGTGCATAAGTCCCAAAAACATGAATCAGGAGGAGATTTAAGTTGTAGGGAATGGGAAACAGGAAAAGAATCAAGTGGAGAGTACTATGACAGGGCTTGTAGCACAAATAAAGGGGGTAATCAAGAGTCAGGGAATGGAGAACTGTTGATGAATTTGGCAGGAACTAGTTTGACCGAGAGTTAACATAGAATATGGGGGATAAGGGAGTAGGACAGGAGGCAGAGACATTTGGCACTCCAGTGATGGAAAGGGGTGAAACTTCTAGATCCAAAAGTGATAGAACATCCACAACTGTAGGTTTGAATAGGAAGTATAGGAGGAGAAGGATGGGTAAAAAAAAGATACGATAAAGGTAGCAGCATGAAACGCTAAAGGCCTAAATAGCCTGAAAAAACAACTTGCGGGTAAGGAGTTTATTAAGAACAACTTAGATTTGTTGGTTTATTGGAAACCAAAATAAAGAGGGAGCAATTGGAGAAGAGTTTATGGTTCCTAGATAAAGGATGGAGGGTACAGAGCAATCGTGATCATTTCAATGGGAGAGTGATAATCAGGTTCAATCCTCAAAAATTGGAAGTTGTAAAGCAACTTGAAAATGACCAGTTGATACATTGTGGTGTTTTAATCAAGGCTACTGGGATAATGATTGCAATTACAATAATGTATGCAGCAAACCACAAATTCTAGAGACAACATGCATGGAATGAACTGGAGATTACAAGCAATTCAATGAGATATCCATGGACAGTCATTAGAGACTATAACTGCACTCTTAAAGTAGAAGAATCAAGGGAGGGAGAAGATGGAATCAAGTAGAATGTTGAGAAATCCAGGAAATGGTGGAAAGGACAGGTTTGGCTGATCTGAAATTGTATGGTAACTTTTATACCTGGAACAATAAGCAATCGGGGGAATAGTTTTTGTTGACGAAGTTGGACAGATGTATGGTCAATGATAAATGGATAGAAAAATATCCTACAAGTAGTGCTATGTTTGATGATCCAGCTATATCAGATCACAGTCCGATAATAGTGGACTTGTTAACAGATGACAGGAAGAGGAAAGCCTCATCTAGGATATTCAATCACTTGATGGATAACCTAGAATTCAGAAATATGCTCAGCGTGGAGATGCAGGGGTTGGTTTCAGGATCAAAGGGTTACCAGCTTAGCATGAAGCTGAAAGCCTTGAAAACCAGATTCAAATTGCTTGGTAGAGAAACAGTGCAACCGACGTTCAAAGCTAAAGCTGCTGCTTTGGAGGAGCTAAAGAAATGTCAGAAACGACTATTGGATAGACCAAATGACCTACAAATGAAAAAAGAGGAATTTTCACTTGTGGAAAAGTGTAATCAACTGTTGCTGAGTACCAATACTCTACCAAGGCAGAAATCTAGAATGATCTGGATGGAGGAGGGTGAGAGATGTACCAAGTATTTTACGAGTTCAATCTCAACCAAGAGAAACATGAATTCTATCAAAATGTTGGAAGATGAAGTTCGACAGATCCATGAGGACCTAGAAAGTAAGAAGGGCGTTGCCTTAGAGTGTTTTACTAGGCAGTATGGGACTGCAATGACAACAAGGGCCATTCCTGTAGAGATCCTAGCAGGTCTTAAAAAGCTTGACGAAGAGGACAAGTTGGAGTTGGTTAGGGAAATAACAAGGGAAGAAATAAAAAATGTTGCTTCTCAATGAATCCTGATAAAGCCCCAGGACTAGATGGATATAATGGGAGATTTTTTCAAAAACATTGGGATATTCTAGGGATGAAGTAGTAGAAGCAGTGGGAGAGTTCTTTGAGAGAGGAACACTTCTCAAGGAATGGAATAAAACGTTTATCTACCTTGTTCCTAAACACAGTAGTGCAAGGAAACAAGAACAATTCCAGCCAATTGCCTGCTGTAACTTCCTATACAAAATTATCACGAAGATATTAGCTAATAGACTGATACGACCCATAGGAGTCCAGAAATTAGGTTCACTTATCATATAAGAAAACCCAAGGCATTGGAGGGGTAGGCTTGATCATATTAGGACAAGGGCAGAGTCGTCATAGGAGGGGAAAGTTAGTT
>JAOQMS010000180.1:55012933-55042680 GCA_027563885.1 Erythroxylum longipes
ATTCGGGTGTCTATCACTTCTGTGTTTCTATTGTGTGCACTTGCTGTGGGTTGGTGAACATTTGCAGGTTCTATCATAGACTGAAAGCAAGCCTGGGAAAGTTAATTAGCTCAGAATCGAATGCATTCATTAAAGGGAGATCAATGGGAACCAATATCCTACTCTGTCAGGAATTGTTAGAGGGGTGTAATGCTAAAAGAAGAATGAGGAATTGCATCATAAAGATGGATTTTGCCAATGCCTATGACTAAATCACTTGGAGCTTCCTATTTAATACATTGGAAGCAATAGGTTATTCTCCCAGGTTTAGAAAATGGGAATGAGGAATGTGTAACCACTGCTTTTATGGCGATCATAGTGGATGGAGAACCTACAAACCTGATTAAAGGAAGGAGAGGCTTAAGGCAAAGGGACCCAATATCTCCTTACCTGTTTGCAATTTGCATGGAGATTTTGTCAACTCTCCTCGCGAGCAATATCCAGAGACACCCAGAATTTCAGTTCCATAGCAGATGTAAAGGTATGAAGATCACACACCTAGCTTTTGCAGATGACTTGATATTGTTTTACAGAACGGCGAAAAACTCAATAGATCTAATCTTGCGATTGATGGAGGAGTTCCAAGAGATCTCAGGCCTACTATACAACCCACTGAAGAGCTGTTTCTACTTATCGTGTAACTCAAGTAGAGAGCCAACCTCTAAAGCTATGAGATACGATTAAAATAGGAGAACTTACCCTTTAAATACTTGGGGGTATCTATATCTCAAAGAAGAGTTAGTGCGGCCGATTGCAAACTTTTGCTGGACTCAATCCATGGAAGAGTCAGCCAATGGAGCAATAGATTCCTTAGTTATAGAGGCAGGCTATAACTTATTCAGACAATACTGAGCAACCTTACTAATTATTAGATTAACCATCTGGCCCTTTCCAAAAGTATACTCAAGGAAATTGATAAGAGAATTAGAGAATTCTTATGGAATGGCTCAAATCAAGGTAGAAGCAAAGCGAAGATTAGTTGGAGAAAAATCTGCAGACCTAAGCAACAGGGGGTCTAGTACAGAGCTAGTATGGGACAATGACATCCATCCAGCTCATTCACTTATCTTATGGATGGGAATCAATGGAGGGTTGCTTACGAAGGACAGGATCAAGTTCTCCATAAGTACATTGCACTCTAAGCTATGTAGTACAGAAATGGAAAATCTGGAGCATCTTATGATTAGCTGCAGTTATACCAGCCAAGTATGGGAGCGGATGAAAATTATTCTTAACTTGGACAGACCAATGGACTCCTAAAGTGAAACTATTACTTGGTTGGGGAACCTTAGAATGCATAATGCAGCTGATCTTAAAGCAATTAAGTTAAGTTGGGCAGCTTTGGTGTACTACAACTAGAAGGAGCGTAATTGTAGAATTTTTAAACAACAAAGCCGAAGCATTGAAATGGTTTTTCAGGATGTTTTCCTCCATTGCAGATTGCCCATGTTAGCAAGAGGAATAGCTCTTAATCTGTCAAGTAGTATGAAGAGACGATGGGGATTGGAGTAATACTGGTTTATGTTGCCTCAAAAGTACCCCTTAGATAGATGTAGACTATTACTAGGAACCACAACTCTTTGTAATCTAGACTTTTTGGATTATCCTTGACCTTTTGTATTCTAACTATAATTATCTTTAATCAATGAAATCTTTAATTTTCAAAAAAAAATGCTTATGTTTTAGTCTAGCAAATACAATGTTACACATTCTCCTATTATAGCTATAAGAGTTCCTACCATTCATCATATTAGGAAAGAGAATGAAGATGGTCTTGATGAATAAGTTGTATCCACAAAAGTAGATATCGACGATTTCCCACCAAATGGAGAGGAAGATCAACTTCTAATAACATTTAAATTTCAGATTATGAACTCAAAGTTATATCTCAACTTATATTAATGACACACATCCTTTGTTAGGAACAACTTCATAAAACGCTGGAGGAATTAATGTAAAATAGAAGTATATAAGCGAAATATAAAAGGACAAATCACTTAACCACAAACTTTAATTTGGTGGGATAAAAAGTAAGAGTTGATATGACATTATTCCCGTGAACAATAAGCAAAGGTAGGCTTCTCATATTTGCTTTGCATTAAGTTTCCCTTATTCTAGGAATTAATAATAAGTTCAGTATATATTCCTTGATTACAACTTAAAAACTTACTTAAGAATATAGAATCTTTGTTAGACTAGGATTCAATTCTCTTCAAAAAATCTTAATTTGGGAATTCCTTTGTTATTAGAGTTAGGGTTCCATTTTTTTTAATATGTGTTCAACCCTTCAATGAATGGAAAATTGATTATCTCAAATTTTGAGTTCTAAATTTACAAGAGGTGATGCTTTTCTTTTTTCTTTTTTTCTTTTAAGAATAATCCTTAGGACTTTGAAGTGATTTCTAGTTTCTTAATACTAAAAGTAATTCTTAAAATTATCCATTGTTCTGTTTTATTTACTGTGGTCAAGATACGGTATTATCACATAATATTGTGACAATCTGATTGTAATCAGATTATATAGATTAGATAGCATTATCTTAGGGATAAGCATTATCTTAGGATTACCTCCTGTATTTGTATAGATCCTCTATCCTATTCGATATTCCTATTCGTGTATTCTTATTCACATGGCATCAGAGACACGTGAAAGAGATAGTGAAATAGAGGACCCCGACAAGTTAAGAAATGGCTTTCAATCTTGAGGGATCCTCCATGACAAATCCAAACCAAACTGGAGGTCAGTCATCGATGACCTTTGATCTTGAAGGAGCTTCAGTTGTCATCGTCTCTGACAAACTGAATGGAACGAACTATCAAGAGTGGGCTCAAGCTATGAAACTCGCCATTGGAGGACGAGGGAAGCTGAGCTTTATCATCAGAGATGGAAATGTTCCAGACCCAATGAACTTGCAAACTGCGCGACAGTGGGAGATAGACAATTCCATGGTCTCATCATGGCTTATCAACCCCATGATACCGTTGATCAAACATACCATCATGTTTCTGCCAACAGCTCGAGAAATCTGGGAAGGGGTGCGATAATCATACTTTGATAGAGAGGATGCATCGCGAATCTACGATATAAAAACAAAGTTGTGGCAAATGAAGCAAGGCGACAGAGAAGTTATAGAATATTGGGTCGAAATGGTAGGATTATGGCAGGAACTTGACCTTCTGTCGGATGAAGAGTGGAGGTGCAAGGAAGATGCTGTGATGTACAATCAAAAAATTGAAAAAGAAAGACTATTTGAATTTTTGGCTGGTCTTAACAAAAAATTGGATGATGTCAGTGGCAGAATCCTAAGTAGAGTTCCTCCACCAAGAGCTAAAGAAGTTTTTTCTGAAGTTAGGAGGGAAGTAGCAAGGAGGAAAATTATGCTAAAAGAGGAGTCAAAAGAAGAACAAACTTTGCCTCCAATACCTACTAATGAAGAGCCTGCATTAATGTCCCTTGGTCAATCCAGTAAGAAGGGTTAGAAGAAGTGGCATGATCACTGCAAACAAAGTGGTCACACCAAAGACACATGCTGAGACATCCATGTAAAGCCTCTAGATTGGAAACCACGAAAAGGAAAAAACCGAGGCTATCAAGTATCTAGTGAAGGGAGAACAGAAAAATCTGAAGATAGTCAGAAAAACAAGCTGGTGAGCTGAATATTTCAATAGGGAAATTATTAAAAATACTAAAGAATCTCCAAAATGACAGCCACCAACAGAAGACAAGTACAGTTGCCAATGCTACTATGAGAGGCAATATCATACAAGCTTTTTTATCTTCATGCGGTAGGAAGAAATGGATAGTTGATTCTGGAGCATCAGACCATATGACAGATGATTATAACCTGTTTCATTCATATTTTACTTATGCTGGGCATGAAAAGGTAAGGTAGCAAATGGTGATTCCTCTTCGGTTGCAAAAAAAGGAAATATCAAAGTAACAGATTCTATGAAATTAAATTATGTTCTACATGTTCCGAATCTAGACTGTAACCTCCCTTCAGTTAGTAAATTGACAAAAGAAGCTAATTGTAGTGCTCATTTTTTCCCTACTCATTGTGTTATACAGGACCCGCATCAGGGAAGATGATTGGTAGTGCTAAAGAGGTAGATGGAGTGTACTACTTTGAAGATGAAGAAAGTCATTCTACTCATAGCTTGAGTAATAGTGTGATTGTCCCTAAGAATGATGAACTATTGATATGGCATAAAAGGTTAGGTCATCCAAACTTTTAGTGGATGTCACGATTGTTTCCAAATATTTCAATAAATAAAGATCTTTGTGTTCAATGTGATGCTTGTGAATTTGCTAAGCATCAAATAATTTCTTTTACAAGGTCTAAATACAAACCCACAAACCTTTTTCACTTATCCATAGTAATCTTTGGGGGCCATCTCGTGTTACTAATAGAACCAATTCAAAGTGGTTCATTACATTCATCGATGATCATACTCATTTGTGTTGGGTGTTTCTTTTGAAGGATAAAACTGAAGTCCCTACTGTGTTCATCAACTTTTATCAGATGATAAAAAATCAATTTCAAACAAGTATTCAAGTCCTTTATATTGACAATGGTACTAAATATTTTAATCAAAATCTTCATACATTCTTCCAAAAACATGGAATTGTCCACAAAAGTACTTGTGTCAATAGTCCTCAACAAAATGGGATTGTTGAGCGGAAAAATAGATACCTTCTTGAAGTCGCTAGGGCCTTGATATTCACTAGCAATGTTCCAAAATTCTTTTGGGAGGATTCTATCCTTACTGCAACCTACCTTATTAATCAAATGTCTAGTCGTGTTCTTTCTTTCAAAACACCTCTTCAGAAATTTCAAGAAATCCATACTACCACCCATCTTGAAACTAACCTTCCTCTAAAGGTTTTCGGGTGTACAGTCTTTATTTACAGTTATTCACACAACAAACTTGATCCAAGAGCCAAAAAATGTGTGTTTCTGGGTTACTCTGCTATACAAAAAGGGTATAAATGTTATGATCCTATATCCAAAAGGTTGTTTGTTAGTTGTGATGTCTCTTTTTCTGAGACAGATTCCTTCTATCCCAAGTCTTCGATTCAGGGGGAGTATTGGAGTGAGTTTGAGTTTGGTGACAAATCTCAGCCTGAACCTCCTTGTACATCTATTCCTGAACCTATCCTAACGCCTATGTCCAATGCATCTCCTATAAAGACAAATCCTGATACAGAAGTGGCCATGCTTGACCATACACTCAAAGTGTACTCTTGGAAGAAGAAAACAAGTAGTACACTTCCTGTTCCTAAAGCTATACCAATCTCTAAACCGATGCAGGTTCCTGCCAAAGAAGCTCAGAGTAGTAAGGAACAAGAAGACAATATAGATCTAGAACTGCCAATTGCTTTACGGAAGAAATCTGGATCATGTACCATGCACCCGATTGAGAGGTTTGTCTCTGATGATGCTCTATCTTCTCAATATAAAGCATTTATTGCTAATCTGGACAAAATTGACATCCCCAATAATATCCAAGAAGCTCTTAAAGTTCCAGAATGGAGAGAAGCAGTTTTTGAAGAAATAAGAGCACTTGAAAAGAATGAAACGTGGGAAGAAGTTGATCTGCCAGAAGGGAAGAAACCCGTGGGGTGTAGGTGGATATTCACAGTCAAATATAGGGTTGATGGTTCCATTAAGAGGTATAAAGCAAGATTGGTAGCAAAGGGCTATACTCAAACCTATGGGATGGACTACAAGGAGACATTTGCACCTCTCTCTGTAGCTGCTCACTTCGACTGGCCTCTTCAACAACTTGATATTAAACATGCCTTCTTGAATGGCAAATTAAAGGAAGTGTATATGAAACTTCCTCTAGGGTTTGATGAGGAAGGAGGAGGAAAGAGAGTATGCAGACTAAGAAAATCTCCATATGGGCTGAAACAATCACCACAAGCTTGGTTTGAAAATTTTGCTAAAGTCCTAAAAACAGAAGGATAAACACAAGCTCAGAATGATAATACAATGTTCTTCAAAATTAGAGAAGGTAAGAAGACAATTTTGATTGTGTATGTAGATGATATTGTCGTAACTGGTGATGATGCAGAGGAAATTACAAAACTCAAGTCAGCTTTGAGGAAAGAATTTGAAGTTAAAGACTTAGGAGAAATGAAGTATTTCCTAGGCATGGAAGTAGCTAGATCAAAGAAATGGATTTACATCTCACAAAGGAAGTACATTCTTGATCTCTTGAAGGAGACAGGAATGTTAGGATGTAAACCAAGCACCACCCCCATTGAAAGTACAAAGTTTGAAGATGAAGAAGATAAACCGGTTAACCGTAAAGAATGCCAGACACTAGTGGGAAGGCTAATTTATTTGTCTCATACTAGACCAAATATTGTTTTTGCCGTGAGTGTTGTAAGTCGCTACATGCATGCACCAAAGAGTAAGCATTTTGAGGCAGTTTATAAGATCTTACGATATTTAAAGGGTATTCATGGGAAAGGATTATTATTCAAAAAGGAAGGTCAAAGAACAATTGAAATATATATTGATTCAGATTGGGCAAGTTCATAAGAGGATAGACGATCAACCACTGGATATTGCACTTTTGTGTGGGAAAATTTGGTCACGTGGCAAAGTAAGAAGCAAAAGGTGGTAGCCAAAAGTAGTGCACAAGCTGAACTAAGAGCAGTTGCAAAATGGATTTGTGAAAGTCTTTGGTTAAAAAGAGTGATGACATAATTGGGAATCATTTTTAAGTCACCTACAAAGCATTATTGTGATACCAAGGCAGTCCTAAGCATGGCACAGAATCCAGTCCACCATGAGAGAACAAAGCATGTTAAAGTTGATCGACATTTTATCAAGGAAAAGATAGAAGATGGGACAATATGCCTAACTTATGTACCAACGAAGAAGCAGATAGCAAATGTATTTACCAAAGGACGTCTAAGACAAGTGTTTGAAGAATGTATCAGCAAGTTAGACATGATTGATATCTATGATTTAACTTGAGGGGGAGTGTGGTCAAGATACAGTGTTATCACATAATATTGTGATAATCTGATTGTAATCAAATTATATATATTAGATAGCATTATCTTAGGGATAAACATTATCTTAGGATTATCTCCTGTATTGTATAGATCCTCTATCCTATTCGGTATTCCTATTCATGTATATATGTACTACATTCTCTAAGAAATAAAATATAGAGAAAAACAACTCTTATTCACATTTACCAAAATTCCAAAAATCATAATCTAAATTTCCAGCCAACCTAAACTTGAAGTTTTAGTAGCCTATGAAATTTCAAATCTGATATTTAAATTTGAGTAACTTGTAACAACCAGCAGAAGAATCACTTATAAAAAGAAGAATGTCTTATATTCGCCCTACATTAGTATCACACTTATCAAAAAGAAGAAGAATAAATACAATTAGAATGGTAAGAGAAGTATGATATATAAAAAAGAGAACAAGTAATCAAGCTCACCTGAGCAGGACGATCTTTTGTTCTCCTTTGCAGTGCGAGTCGAAGTTGGTTAAAGAGATCACCTACAACTTCCTTTCGGTTGATTAGCTCAACAAGTGCAGCTCGATCAACCCGACCATTTATCAAGGCATTATACTGTAGTTTCAGATAATACACAGTAGGAAAAGACCCTGAGTATGTAATCATTAAGAGAAGTCCATAATCTCCACAAATGTTAGTCATTCCTCACCTAAAGAATTATATCCATTATCTTCAACTGCATACATTGTCTGAGACTGGACTTAAGGAAATGAATGTTTCATGGCATTGTACAGTATTACATTGCCTTTCTCAAGTGGATCATTTAGCACACGAAAATCTGAACTTCAACATGAACAATATGTAGGTAAAAGTTAGCATGCTAACCTCTTCTTCTAGTTCCCGACAGATCAATGCTGTTCTCCAACGTAAGTGGACTTTGGATTGACTAACATCAGTGTAAATATGATCCCCTACATATAATATCTCATCCCCATGGATATCTAAGAAGTTCTCAACCATCTGAGCACTGCCACCTGAGTACAAGCCCCCTGCAGAAGAATAAGAAATTGATGAGACCTGAGATTCTTATTCAGGACATTTGACTACTAAACATCAAAAGTTTTGGCCTTGCAAGCACAGGCAGTGTTCAATGACCGAGCAAATATGATTAATGTATTTAAAACTGAAGGAGAGTATGCGGATAATCCATTTCGTAACTTTATTTATTCTACATACATAAGTTCCTTGACATGAAAATGCTTGAAATATGAGTCAGAGTATCATAAGCCAAATTAATGGAACATGACAAGATTTATAATGTTACATATTTAATATCTTTTGTTATTTATCCTATATTGAAAGAGTTTAGGTATGTTAGCATGGAAAACTAGTATTACTATAATAAATAGATTGGCTTAAACTTACACATGATTTTGCAATCTTGTCCTCTTCTTTTTGTGTTTTCAGGACCAGGATTTGAGGGAAAGGAATGAACTTGCTAAGGAAAGGAACAGTCCCTATCATTTTGAATCTTCTCGAAAAATCATAAATAATTTGTCTCTGTCATTTCTTGGTACTTACACATAAAGATGTAATATGGCTTTACCTTGTAAGTCTTGATCTTCGAATTAATGTTTCCACATCTTTCAAAGGATTAGATATCTTCGTTTTTCACGGTGAATGTGAATTGGCAGAACATACTCGTAAACTCTTTCCTATTAGCAATTCTAACTACCACACATATGATGAATAGACTTCCCCCATGTGTCAGACAATAAAAGTCTCATGGAATCAGTTAATACCTATTATCTGAATTTCACAACCTCAAATGGTCTTAGTCCTATGATATTTGGTTGCATTGCCTTTGCACATATTCACAGTCAACACAAAGGAAAGTTATATCTTAGTGCCATCAAATTTGTCTTTCTAGGTTACTCACCTACACAAGAGGGGTACAAGTGCTATAACCTTTCATCATGAAAGTTCTATACCTGAGCTTATGTCACTTTCATTGAAAACAAACCATATTTTGCAAAGTCCTATCTTCAGAAGGAGACATCAACGATGAAAGTAATTTTAGTCTTTTATGCCACTTGACTTTCTTGTATCCGTCCCAAAATCATCTTTGGCCTTTAGTCTTGTGTCTGCCCTAGAAAATACAGAAATCTCATGTTTCCATCTATCTTTGTCTTTATTATTTCAACATGGTATCAAAGCTCATGCTCTAAAACATTGTAGATTAAGAAAAATCAATTCTCATATCTCGTAGCTTTCACTCGTTTAATGCATAAATTTGTTTCCTTTTCTCTTGACCGATAAAACATATCTTTCACTCCAAAAGTTTGATTTATAGTTGAAGATCCTTCTATGTAAATCAGTCCATTAAAGCAGATGGAACCAATTACATTGCTTGGACGAGGTCTTCTTTATTGTTTATTCAAGCTTGGGGTTTGCATGGATATGTTACAGGAGATAAGTCAAAGACAGCTACTAGTGATCCAACACTCATTCAATGGAAATCATAAAAGTTTCTTGTCATTTCGTGGTTACTCAACTCTATGCAATCATAGATTGCTTGAGGCTATCTGCTATTCAACACTGCACAAAAGATTTGGAGTGTAGCTTCTTAGACCTATTCTCAAGAGGTTAATGATGCTCAAACCATTAAGATACGAAATAAGTTACATGAGACTAAACAAAGAGAGATGACTATAGCACAGTAATTTGCTAAATTAAGTGGTCTACGACAAGAATTAGACTATTGTCAAGATTTC
This sequence comes from Erythroxylum longipes, assembly GCA_027563885.1. Classification (NCBI taxonomy): domain Eukaryota; kingdom Viridiplantae; phylum Streptophyta; class Magnoliopsida; order Malpighiales; family Erythroxylaceae; genus Erythroxylum; species Erythroxylum longipes. The sequence goes on from JAOQMS010000180.1 coordinate 55,022,740, forward strand.
CAACCTGCATGTCCACAAAAAAGGAACGTGTCTATTATTCTCTTACTAGTCTGAATATGGAATTTGACCAGAAACGAGTGCAAGTTCTAGGTAATGATTCTTTTCCTTCTTTGAGACAAGCTTACTTTTACATTCACATGAAGAAAGTCAAAGGAATCTTATGATACATACAAACCCCATAGAAAAAGCATGGGTACTTGCCAATAACACTCGCGAACTAGAGAAAGGGAGTGACCAAGGTCCATCAAATAAAGATCACTTGAAATGTGATTATTGTTGTAAACCGAGGCATACTAAAGAGTGTTGCTGGAAACTTCACGGTCGACCAACAAGGGGACGTGGAAGGAAACCAATGGATCCACTAGGCCACAAGCAAATATGTTTAAGGCTATAGATGCACCTGTTTCTGAAAAAAAGTACTGGTGTTTTTTCCAATGAAGAGGCGCAAACTCTGCGACATCTTTTGTCTTGACTCAACTCACATTCAATTATTGCTTCTTCTAATTTTGCCAAATTAGGTATTGCATTTCTTGCCAATCTTGAAACTCATAATAATCCATGGGTTATATATTCTACAAAATCAGATCATGATAGGCTCTTCCAACGATTTTTTGACTTATACTACATGTTTAGGCAAAGATAAAGTCAATATTGCAAACGTTTCCTTATCTCCTATGTATGTTAACACTCCTCAACAAAATGGTATTGCTGGAAGGAAAAATAAACATTTATTGGAAGTCTCTCGGTCCATTATGTTTACAATGAATGTGCCAAAATACCTTTGGGATGAGGCTGTTTTTGACTGCATCATACTTAATTAATCGAATGCCCAACCGTGTTTTGCATTATGCTACACCCCTAGATGTGTTTAAGCAATGCTTTCCCGAAAATTGGCTTTACTCTACTCTTCCTCTTTGTGTCTTTGGGTGTTCACAACCCAACTAGGGGAAACTCAAAACTAGATCCAAGAGCTGAAAAATTTGTCTTTGCTCCTAGTCAACGAGGTTAAAAGTGCTACAACCCTTTAACACAAAAAATTGTTGTCTCCATGGATGTCACATTTCTAGAACATCAAAAAAATTTCCTTCAACGGGAGAACTCTAATGAAGCAGAAAATTTTTGGGATGCTACTATTACTCGCAACCCCCTACCTACTATCATTATTGATCATAATATAATTCCTGATAATGAAGCCAAAGATACTACTCCTAATATGTCCATGCCCAGAAATCCCGATTCAACCACAGGAGGAGAAATACTACTGTCCGTTCCTAAAGAACGAAATACTGAGCTTCATGTTTATACTAAGAGGAAGACTCAATTGAGAAGTAGAGAACAACCTACCTCAACAATGCATGGCCTCTCAAGACCCTCAGAGAATGAACCTTGGAACAATTCAGGTAACCCATCTGCTACTTTATCCCTTATTGTGCCTAGTAATGATCAATCTATACCTACTGACCCACAAATTACCAGTAATATTTCTACTGATCTCTCTTCTGATAATTACCTACCCATAGCATTTAGGAAGGGGAAACGGGCTTGCACCAACCATCTCATATCAAAGTACCTATCTTATGGGAAACTATCACACATACATAAATCCTTTATCTCTAAAATCACTAATTTGTTTGTACCAAGAAACATTTAGGAAGCACTTCAAGATCCGGATTGGAGATCAGCTATTATGGAAGAAGTAAATGCACTTGAGAGAATAGAACTTGGGAACTTGCGAATTCCCCTAGAGATAAAAAGATGGTAGGTTGCAAACAGTTATTCACTGCTAAGTTTAAGGCTAATGGCAGTGTGGAAAGGCTAAAGGCAAGATTAGTTGCTAAGGGGTTTAATCATACCTATAATATTGACTACCAAGAGACGTTTGCTCCTGTTTCAAAGGTAAATACTATTCGGGTATTGTTATCCTTGGCTGTAAATTTCGAGTGGACTTTACATCAACTAGATGTAAAAAATGCATTCCTTAATGGAGACTTAGAAGAAGTCCTTATGAGCCCACCTCCAGGATTTGAGGATACCTATGGGAGAAATAAGGTGTGCAAGCTAAAGAAGTCATTATATGGCCTAAAACAATCCCCTAGAGCATGGTTTGATAGATTTGGAAGGGTTGTGAAGAGCTACAACTATTGTCAAAGTCAAGCTAGTCATACATTGTTCTACAAGCGATCCAAGACAAGTATGATATCTATTCTTATTGTTTACCTAGATGACATCATCATAACAGGAGATGATGTATCCGAAATAGTAGAGTTGAAGAGATTAGCCAAAGAATTTGAAATTAGAGACCTTGGACCCCTCAAATACTTCCTTGGAATGGAGTTTGCTAAATCAAAGGATGGAATATTTGTGAATCAAAGGAAATATATTCTGGACCTATTGAATGAGACCAAATTATTAGGATGCAAGGCATCTGATGCTCCTATTGAAACTGGTGTAAATCTTAGACTAGTTCAACCTGAAAATATTATTAATAAGGAGAGAAACCAGCAACTGGTTGGGAGATTAATATATTTGTCACACACTAGACCTAATATAGCTTTTCCATGAGCTTAGTGAGTCAATTTATGCATTCTCCAGGCCAAAAACATTTGGATGCTGTATACAAGACACTACGATATCTAAAAGGAACTCCCAGGCAAGGTTTAATGTTTTGAAAGCAGAACAATCTTCAAGTCGAAGTCTATACTAATGCTGATTGGGCAAGGAGTGCAACTAATAGAAGATCAATTTCATGTTATTGCACATTTGTTGGTGGTAACTTGGTAACTTGGCGGAGTAAGAAACAAAGTGTTGTTGCAAGAAGCAGTGGCGAAGCTGAGTTCCGTTCAATGGCACATGGAATTTGTACAGTTTTATGGATTAAAAGGGTACTGGATGAACTGCAAATTCCTATTTCAGTTCCTATGAAAGTGTATTGTGACAACAAAGCTGCAATTTCAATTGCTCACAACCTTATTCTTCATGATAGAACAAAACATGTTGAGGTTGACAAGCATTTCATCAAGGAGAAGATTGAAAAAGGATTAATTTGTATTCCCTATATTCCAACATCACAACAATTAGATGATATTCTCATAAAGGGGTGCAATTTAATGTTCTGTTTACCAATCTATGGATGACATATACAAGCCAACTTGAGGGGGAGTGTTGGGAAATATCCAGTTGGATATTTCCTAGATATTATTGGATCCTAAAAGTTAGCAAATCAGACCAGTTAGGATATTATGTACAAATATTAGGATATTATGTACAAATAATAGTTTCCTAGAGTAGCCCTCTTTATTGCTATATAACTTGTACCTATGTATTGACCCAATAAGATATTGAGAATAATATACATCTGTTCAGAATTTCTGCAGTAAGAAGCAATCAGTTGTGGCTAGATCAAGTGCTGAGGCAGAGTTTAGAGCTATGGCTCGTGGTATATGTGAGCTCTTGTGGATTCGTATCATCATGAATGATTTGAAAGTTAGGTGGCAAGGACCTATGAAGCTCTATTGTGATAATAAGTTGGCTATTAGTATTGCTCACAACCCGGTATAGCATGACAGAACTAAACACATTGAGATTAATAGGCACTTCATTAAAGAAAAATTGGAAAGTGGGCCTATTTGCACCCCATATGTTCCCACTGCCAAACAGATGGCAGATGTATTGACTAAGGGGTTGGCAAATGCACAATTTCAAGATGTTATAAGCAAGCTGGGAATGCAAGGCATCTATGCACCTACCAGCTTGAGAAGGAGTGATGAAAATCAGAATAGTTACTTAGGAGAAATAATTTCCTAATCATAAAATAGGAAACAAGAGGATATCATGAATATTTACTTTAGGAAATTGCTGTAAATAGGGGATATTGCTATAAATAGGAAATATTTTAGTTACATAAATTAAGCTAGGACTTGTGTATATATTCAAAGGCACTTGTTGTGCAAAATGGGAAAAAAGATTACTTCTTTCTTCACGTTCTTACATGGAGATCTAGAGGAGGAGATATACTTGGAGGTTCCACCTAGTTATAAGAATAACTTAGCTACTCATACTGTGTGTAAATTGAAAAAGGCATTGTATGGCCTCAAGTAATCACCACGGGCATGGTTAGGTAGATTTGCAAGAGATATGTTGGCCATGGGATACAAACAAAGCCAAGGAGACCACACACTATTCATTAAACACTCTCCCTCGTGGGGAGTTATAAATCTTTTGGTGTATGTCGATGACATAATAGTAACAGGAGATGATGTTAAGGAAAAAAAGTTTTTAAGTCTGTTTATGTTACAAATCTTCTCAAATAAACAGGCAATAGAGCATGCAAACCAACAACTACTCCTATGGATCTAAATCTTAAGCTTGGAAAGGCAGAGGAGGATGCAGTAATAGATAGAGAAATGTATCAACACTTGGTAGGGAAACTCATTTACTTATCTCACACGCGTCTAGATATAGCATATGTTGTAAGTGTGATTAGTCAATTTCATGCATAGCCCGAAGAAAGTTCATCTGCAAGCAGCTCAAAGAGTACTATATTATCTCAAAGGAACATCGGGGAAAGGTATTTTGTTTAAAAGGAATGCGGGATTGGTACTTGAAGCATACATTGATGTTGATTATGCTAGTTCAATTGTCGATTGAAGATCAAATTCAGGATATTGGACCGTGGAAACCTTGTGACATGGAGAAGTAAAAAACAAGGAAGGGTAGCTGGGTCAAGTGCAGAAGCCCAATTCCGGGCAATGGCTCAAGGTGTATGTGAACTACTTTGGTTGAAGATCATCTTTGAAGACTTGAAGATTAAATGGGACGGTCCTGGAGACTCTATTGCAACAACAAGCCTGTGATAAGTATAGTTCACAATCTGGTACAACACGACCAAACCAAGCACATTGAAATCGACAGGCACTTCATCAAGTTAGGAGGGAGTGTGGGAATAGAGAATACCTATTCACCAAATTGAGAGGGAGTGTGGAAAAACCGTAAAGTTAGGAGACTATTTTAGGAAAATATATTGTAACAGATTGTATCCTTAAGTTAGGATATTATTGGTCAAGATTCTGATATGATACTCCATAATTTATGGGTAACTACCAAATTTGGATACTAGGATAGAACGAGTATGAAGCATGGGTGCACACACACACACGCACACGCACACACACGAGGAAAAAATGAATAATAGGTAGCCAAATTACAAACAATCACAAATGGAATATTGTAGAAAATCTCCCTATTCTAACTTTATACACATATAACATATACACGAAATTCCTTCCTCAATCAATGGAAAGAGAGTTCCAAAGAATAATCTAATCTAGATGGGAAATGTTAAGCAATAGAATGTACCAGCACGAGCTTTGAAGCATGGGCGCATTAACCCCTCAGTCGTAACCACTTCATATAGTGGATGGGACATTTGAAAGAACTCTGGTTTTCGCGCAGAGACTATCACCTAGAAAGGTCAAGAAAGATGACAAGTTGTAACTAAGGTTCACATATCACAAGTTGTTGCATTATAACATCAATAAAAAGGCATTTTCTAATTTTGTAGGAGAAACATAAGATTTTAGAAAAGCACCCAATGTTTGTGTGCTCACACAAACACTCAATCATCCTGGAAGTTATTTGCATGAGATGGAAAAACAATGACCTAAAAATGATAACATGATATGCTTCCAACAAGGAAATTACCTTCAACTAACCATTTTCTTTAAAATCTCAAATCATTTAGCAGAAGGAGAAAATTTAGGTTTACTTACCATATCAAATAGGTCTCGCCAGCCCATTTCATTCGGAAGGAATCTATTAAAGGAATGTTTCATCATTTTGTTTGTGTATTGATAATCCGAATTTGTAATAAGCAGGAGCTTTTTACCAGCCTGTCATGGGAAAATCTCCAGGTATAACAAATAATTGAAAGATGTTAAGCACTAATACAAAGATGAAAAAGAGTAAGGCAGTACCTCCTTTTGATCTAAAAGTGCTAAAGGCAATTCTGGATCTGGCTCCACAAACAATTCTGGGTTTGACATGATCTCGTTCTGCATCCATTAATCAGTAAATTTTCTTAAACCAAATTACCATAACTGATTGATAACACAGCTATAAAAAAATTTACCTTAAGCTGACCTTCTACATGTGCTCGGAATAGAGCCCTTCCAACAGCCTGACAAACATGTTAAATGATGTAATAAAGATGCATATACTTAGTTTATGCCTTTGTAACATGAATATATAAAATAAGCATGTGTGGTCAAGATACGATATTATCACATAGTATTGTGATAATCTGTTATATTAGATAGCATTATCTTAGGGATAAACATTATCTTAGGATTATCTCCTATATTTGTATAGATACTCTACCTTATTCGGTATTCTATTCATGTATATATGTACTACATTCTCTAAGAAATATAATATAGAGCAAAACAGCTCTTATTCACAGCATGCCTTATAGAGTCCTTTGTAATCAAGTGGGCCAAGTTCTGCTGCTATGGCTCCTTCATCCAATCGGTTGACCATCTGGAAAACAAATCAAAATCGTCAGATACTAAAATGATTAGGAAAACAACCCTGGTGCATTATAAAGAAAATTTACACAAAGATATGTCATGAAGATTGTTTGTAATATCAAAAAAAGAAAAGTAACCATTACATGGATATCTCATGGTGCACATAGCTTTCAAAAAATCTACCTGCATGTAAGCCACGGCTTCTGAAACAGAGAATAGTGTATTCAAGAACTCCCATCGGCTCTCTTTCCGTAGATCCACAAGTTCCCTCCCATACATCACACTTTCATGCATAGAAAGTTAAGCACCGCTATAGAGAATATTATACAGTTTCGCCACACAGCAGATCAAATATAAAATTCAATACAACTCATTCAAGTGTTAATATATGAATCCACAAGTAGGCATAAATGTTGTTTATGAGGTTCCTTTAGCACTATGTGCAGATAAAAGGAACTTGTAGCAAAAAGCCTCATAAGGTTTTTAATTTCGTTATCCTGCTTAAGGGTTCATACGTAGATATGTGAATATAATGTCAATGCATGAGCAATGACATTGTACTACACGCTTTAGGTAACCTTGATGAATCAAAATGGAAAGGTTAAAAGCACACCTGACAGCTCGAGTAGATAGCATCCTGGTGCCATGCATAGCCCTCTGAACATAACCAAAACGATCAGCTTTGACCAAATTACCATTCTCTTTGTCTATGACAAGACCTCTTATAACGAGGTCCGGGTCAAAAGCGAGTCCTTCGACAGGGAAACCCATGTTTCGCAAATTGTCCATGCAATAATCATAAGCCCGGCCTTCCCAAGCCTGAAGCAGTAACATACAGATTAATGACTAAACCAAATGAATGGGAGTCAATAGTAACGAATTTTAGTAAGATAGGAAGAAATGGGATTCACCATGACATTGTAATGAATCAAAGTGTAGTCCATGTCATAACCAATGGCACTAATTGATCGGAGATTCAAAGTACGGCTACAAAATATACCACGAGGAGAGTCCCTTGTTGATGAAGGACTCTGTAAATGAAGAATGCAGAGCAACAGGGGGTGAAAATAGAGAAAAAGTTGTGGCGTAAATTCAAAATATTCGTAGAAGAAATGCTTACAGGAATGCCCAAGTTTGCAAGTAAAAGTTGAGCTTCAAGAGCCTCAATTTTAGCGACCTCCTGAATGGGACGAGCATCAATGCCGAAGGAGGGAAGTTGGTGGTGGGAATTGAGATTCAAATCGCCCTTGGTGCTCTGACCCAAATAATCGACGTCGTATTGAGAGGAGGGGGTGATTGAGAAAGGCTGTTTGGGAGAGGAGGAAGAAGAGTCATCGAGATTGCATTTGCATTTCCATTTGGAAGGAGAGCAAGGAAAAGTCTTCTTCTTCTTCTTCCTCCTCCTCCTCATCCTCGTCACAACATTAGGAGGAGACAGACACATGGACAGCGGTGGTGGTGGTGGTGGAGTACCGCCGCAGGGGTTTCCCTTTGCAAAACAAGTTGCAGACCCAAAAATTTGGTACAAGGACATCATCATCATCGTCATCTCACCTGTGACACAGATAAAAAAAGCAAAAGGCAAGTCTTTTTTTTTTAATTTGAATAAAACCAAAATAGGAACGAAAATGTGATCAACGTGCTTCCTGCCTTCCGCTTCTTCTTCCTCTCTTCTTCATCCTCTTCTTCTTGTGGACTTAGAACAACGGGCCTAAAGAATACAGAAGAAGATAGACCCAGCCCACATACATTCCCATTCCTCCAAAGTCCAAAGTAAATAGATTGCCCCAGGCCCCCTGCCCTGCCCTTTGTCTCTTCCATTTTCTTTTTCTGTCGATCTGTTTTCATCTTAAGCTCTTAGAGTTAGTTTCATCATCAATTCAATCAATATTCCTTTCCTTTCCTTCATACATATGTATATACATTCAATAATACAATTATAATAAGACAAAATATTAATGCTGGTGCTTGCTGGCTTCATTGCTTGCGCATAACTTCCTCATTCACATGTAATGCCTAACAACTCCAACATCTTAAGAGAAATTTTCTTATTATACATTACACAGCAGCATCAATGCAAGTCGTCAGGTAAAATCCCCAGATGTCATTATTTGTTGGAATGTTATGTAAGGCAGTTACCAACGTAGGTATTAAAAAAAGAAGAAGAAGAGAGCAAGTTGTCTTAAATAATTTGCATGCAAGCTGTATGTTTGACATGAAAGAGGCGGTGGAGGATTTATATAAAGACCCTCACTCTTTTCATAAGAGAGCATTACATACATTGGTGGTGGTATTTTAAAGTCATGTAAGAAAGTGAATTTGGGTATTTTTTAGGAAACAGTTTTCTAAAAAGGTGAGTAGAAAGTGATTTTGGGTATTTTTTAGGAAACAGTTTTCTAAAAAAGTGAGTAGAAAGTGATTTTGGGTATTTTTTAAGAAACAATTTTCTAAAAAGGTGAGTGACAAAATGGCAAGAATATTATCCTAGGGATAGTAAATTTGGGAAACATATTGTGTGTGAGTGCCACTGTTTTGTTGTTTTATTTTTCACTCTGTGTCTATTATTTTCATTAGTGGAAATTTATTTGAAGTTTGACCCGTAGATGTAGCCCAAATTAGAGGCGAACCACGTTAAATTTCTGCGTGTTATTTTCTTGCTTATTTTGCCTTTTGGATTTAATTAGTCAATTTTTCCAACAAGTGGTATCAGAGTCAAGGTTCATACATACGGGTACTGTTCATACGTACGGTCAAGATGGAGGCAAAAATAAGCAAGATGATTAGCTTAAATGGCTCTGACATTTATCACAAAATGGAAGAACAAGACGAAAGATCTTCTATTTGTCACAAAATTGCATTTACCACAACAAAACTCGAAAATAAATTAGACGAGAAGTGGGCATTTAAGCATGAGCAGGTATGTAGTTTTATTTAGCAATTTGTTAAAGATAATGTGTATACTCATATCTACAACGAGACTCACGGACGGACATTGTGGGAGAAGCTCGAGGAGTTGTATGCCTCAAAAACTGGTAACAATAAATTATTTTATCTGACAAAATTAGTACAGATAAAATATCGAAAAGGTACCTCTGTAGCAGATCACTTGAATGAATTTCAGGAAATCGTGGATTAATTATTAGGACTGGGCATAAAGTTCAATAATGAAATACTTGCCCTTTTCATTCTTACCTCTTTGCCTGAGTGTTGGGAGACTTTGAAGATTTTAATCACCAATTTTACAGTTGATGGTGTTGTTAACATGAAATCTGTAAATAGTGAAATTCTGAATGAAGAGATGAGACGGAGATCACAAAGTTCAGCCTCTTCACCACTGTCAGAAGTTCTGGTCACAGGTTCTAGGGAGAGGAGTAAATATAGAGGTCCAAATTTCAGAGACAATAGCAGAAGAAGATCAAATAAATATGCAAATGTTGAGTGTCATCACTGCAAAAAGAAATGTTACATCAAAAGGTTCTGTCGAAAGTTCAAAGAAGAAAATAACAAAAGCAAAGAAGTCAAGAAAGATAATAGTAGTGATGATGAATACGCATCGACGGCCACCACCATTGATGACTTTCACATCGTCTCATATGATAATGATGTGAATAGTGTATCATGTGAGTTTAACTGGATAGGTGACAGTAGTGCCACTATTTATGCCACATCACATAAAGAACTCTTCTTATCATATACAAAATGAGATTTTAGTGTCATTAAAATGAGAAATAGCAGTTTAGCCAAAATCACAAAAAAATGTGATATTTACTTAGAGATAGACAATAGCATGAGATTGCCTCTGAAAGATGTCAAACATGTTTCTGATCTTTGCCTAAATCTAATCTCGGTTGGCATACTTGATGATGAAGGTTTCTGCAGTACTTTCAAAGATGGCAAATGAAAACTTACTAAAGGCTCCTTGGTAATCGCCAAAGGTAAGAAGTGCTCAAAGTTATTTGTGGTATAGGCAAAGGTCTTTAATGATGTTATGAATCCAGTGAAAAAAGATGATGCAGTTGAATTATGGTACAGGAGACTCGGTCATATGAGCGAGAAAGGGATGACTCAGTTGGTGAAAAGGAATGCATTATTTGGAGTTGACCAGGTACATTTAAAGAAGTGTGCTTGTTGTTTTACATGAAAGCAAAATAGAGTTGCCTTCAAAAGTTCCCCTCATTCCAAAATGAAGAATGTGTTGGATTTGGTACACTCAGATTTATGTGGACCAATTCCAAATTCACTAGGTGGTGCTCAATACTTTGTGACTTTCATTGATGACCATTCTAGGAAGACGTGGGTGTACTCATTGAAGACTAAAAATAAAGTGCTAGATGTTTTCAAGCAAGTTCATGCCTCGGTTGAAAGACAAACTGGGAAAAAGTTCAAATGCATTCGAACAAACAATAGTGGAGAGTACACTTGACCTTTTAACGTCCATTACAAAGAGCATGGTATTCATCATCAAACTACTCCTCCTAAGACACCGCAATTGAATGGTTTAGCTGAGGGGATGAATAGGACTTTGATTGAGAGAGTTAGATGCCTACTCTAACATGCAAAGTTGCCCAAGACATTTTGGGGTGGGGCTCTATTCACAACAGTTCATGTATTAAATCGCTCACCATACATTCCTTTACAGTATGATGTTCTGGAAAAAAGTATGGTCGGGAAAGTATGTTTCCTATGATCATCTGAAGGTTTTTGGTTGCAAAGCTTATGTTCATATTCCTAAAGATGAGAGATCCAAGCTTGACCTCAAGACTTGCCGATGTATATTTGTTGGTTATGGAGAAGATCAATTCGGTTATCAGTTTTATGATCCAATCCAGAAGAAGTTGATTCAGAGTTGTGATGTTATATTTGTCGAAGATCAAACCATTAAAGATCTCGACAAAGTGAAAATGGATGCTCCAAGAATTAATGATGACCTAGTGACTTTAGAGTTAACTCCTCAAAAATCAGTGCTAAGATAATTTGGAGATGAAATTGAAAAACGCCAACGGAATATAGCTGATGATAATGTTCCCATTCAAAATCAATCATGTGAAGATTCTGATGAAGACGAGGTCCAAAATCAACCACTGTTACCAGAGACTGCTCAAGTTCCAATAAGGAGATTTATGCGAGTAAGACAAGCTACAACTAGATACTCTAGTTATCAGTATGTGTTACTTACTGATGGTGGAGAACTTGAGAATTTTCAAGAGGCTATGATAGATAAACATAAGATGAATTGTTTTGAAGCCATGCAAGATGAGATGAAGTCCTTGCATGAGAATAAAACTTTTGAGCTAGTGAAGTTGTCAAAAGGCAAGAAAACTTTGAAAAATAAGTGAGTGTTCAAGGTTAAACATAATGAACACAATCCTCATCCAAGATTCAAAGCTAGATTAGTTGTTAAGGGATTCAACCAAAGAAAATGTATTGATTTTGACGAGATATTTTCATCAATTGTTAAAATAACATCCATTCATACAGTGCTTAGTTTAGCAGCAAGTCTAGACTTAGAAATCGAGCAATTGGATGTCAAGACAACTTTTCTTCATGAAGAGATATATATGGAGCAGCCAAAGGGTTTCAAGAAAAAAGGGAAAAAGGACTATGTGTGTAGATTGATAAAAAGCCTTTATGATTTAAAACAGGCACCGAGACAGTAGTATAAGAAGTTTAAAACAGTTATGGGAGAGCAAAGCTATAAGAAGACTACTTCAGATCACTGTGATTTTGTACAAAAATTCTCTTGTGATGATTTCATTTTCCTTTTACTTTATATTGATTGTTGGCCAAAATATCAACAGGATTAACAGTTTGAAGAGGCAGTTAAGCAAGTATTTTGCCATGAAAGATTTAAGGCTAGCAAAACAAATTCTTGGCATGACAATTATCAGAGACAAGGATGCCAAGAAATTATGGTTATCACAAGAGAAGTATATTGAAAAAGTACTTCAAAGGTTCAACGTGGATAAAGTTAAAGCGGTTAGTTATTCTCTTGCTAATCACTTTTGGTTGAGTATTAAGCAATGCCGTTCGATAGATAAAGAGAAGGAAGAGATGATGAAAGTCCCCTATGCTTCTACAGTTGAAAGTTTGACGTACACTATGGTATGTACACAGTCAGATATTGCCCACGTAGTTGGAGTAGTGAGTAGATTCCTTTCAAATCCTTTTAAGGAACATTGGGATGCTATGAAGTGGATTCTCAGATATTTATGTGGTGCTTCCAAAATATGCGTACGTTTTGGAACTACTAAGCCTGTGTTAGTTGGTTACACAGATGCAGACATGACCAACGATGTTGACTCGAGAAAGTCTATTTCAGGTTACTTAATTAACTTTGCAGGGGGAGTCGTGTCATGGTAATCAAAATTGCAGAAATGTGTTCCTCTATCCACTACTGAAGCAAAATTTATTGCTGCAACTGAAGCATGCAAGTAGCTAATATGGATGAAGAAGTTCTTAGATGAACTTAGTCTTCAACAAGATAGATATCAATTGTTTTGCGACAACCAGAGTGGTATTCGCCTTGGAAAAAATTCCTCATTCCATTCAAGATCAAAGCATATTGATGTGAGATATCACTGGATCAGAGAGGTGTTAGAGAATAAGCTATTACAGCTTGAGAAGATTCATACGGATGAGAATGAATCAGATATGATGACAAAAGTTTTACTCAAAAGAAAGTTTGAATTCTAGCGATCACCTGCCGGAATGATAGTAAATACCATATAGTCAGTAGGGGGAGAATTGTAAGGCGGTTACCGACATAGGTATTAAAATAAAAAAGGAGAGAGCCAGTTTTCTTAAACAACTTGCATGCAAGTTGTATGCTTGACATGCAATCAGCGGTAGAGGGTCTATATAAAGACCCTCCCTTCTTTCATAAGAGAGCATTATATACATTGGTGGCAGTATTTTAAAGTCCTGTGAGAGAGTAATTTTGAGTATTTTTTAGAAAACATTTTTCCTAAAAAGATGAGTGACAAAATAGTGAGGATATTATTATAGGGATAGTAAATTTGGGAAACACTTTGTGTGTGAGTGCCACTATTTTGTTGTTTTATTTTTTCACTCTCTGTACCTGTTATTTTCATCAGTGGAAGTTTTATTCGTAGTTTGGCCCGTGAAAGTAGCCCAAATTAGAAAGTGAACCACGTTAAATTTATGCGTGTTATTTTCTTGCTTATTTTGCCTTTGGGATTTAATTAGTCTATTTTCCCAACATGTTACATCACCAATATCATGCGATTCCCCTTACCCTTTTAAAAACAAACGAATTGGCAGCAGTTAGCTCTGTCTATATAATATTGTAGCCATATCTTTAAATAATAAAATGCATGAAAACAACTTATATTTGTCTTATAAAATGCAAAATTATTCACTTGTATTGCATACACTCCCTGCAGTTGAGTTAAGAAGAATACTAGTGGATACTGCCTGCCTGCCTGCCTGCGGAAGTGCTCATTCTCACAAATCACTGCCTATGGCTAATACTTACATAGTTAGCTAAGTAAAATGCATGACAACAACTTATATTTGTCTTGATGAGTGGTTTCAACTAGTTAGCTAAGTAAAATGCATGACAACAACTTATATTTGTCTTGACGAGTGGTTTCAACTAGTTGCTACTCATTATTCTTACTATTTATAGTCCCCGGTGACTGAACAGTATCAATTCATCCATGAACAAGTTGCAGGGAACATGATGGTTAAGGAAACTGGCTATCAAGAATCAGCCAACCATTCTCAAAATCTGGACCTACAGAAGGCTACAGATAATATTGACAAGAAACAAGAGTCTAGCAAGAACAAAGTGGCATATTACCAGCTTTTCACCTTTGCGGATGCTACAGATTACATGTTAATGATTCTAGGCACAGTTGGTGCGGCTGGAAATGGACTTTGCATGCCCCTCATGACCCTAATATTTGGAGATGTCATAAATGCTTTCGGAGATAATGCAGACGGCAATTATTTGGTTCATCAAGTTTCCCAGGTATTCCGCTACTAAATCCTGAATCCCTCTTGGTTTGATCAATATTCAACAACTTCTATCCCCGAAATCGTACATCAACTTCTTGGTGTTTGCTCCACAACTTAATAATGGACTATACTAATCTTCCTTGCATCGCAGGTGTGCTTAAGGTTTGTGTACTTGGCTCTGGGAGCTAGTGTCGCGGCATTTCTTCGTAAGTAAATTGTATTATCAACTCATTACTTCAAGAGCTGTTGTTCCTTATTCTGATATTGCTTTCTTTATTAGAGGTGGCTTGCTGGATGGTCACTGCAGAGAGACAGGCTGCAAGAATAAGGCGTTTATACTTGAAGACAATGTTGAGGCAAGAAATTGGCTTCTTCGATAAGGAAATTAACACGGGGGAAATCGTAGGGAGGATGTCTGGTGACACTGTTCTTATTCAGGATGCCATAGGCGAGAACGTATTAACTTGCTACTGCACCATATCTTTTCTTTGACTTCCAGTTATCTGAGAAATTAAGCCTGTTTCTTGCTAAATGTTCATTGCAGGTTGGGAAATTTCTGCAGCAAATTGCAACATTTATTGCAGGATTTGTCATAGCATTTATCAGGGGGTGGAAACTTACCCTTGTAATGCTGTCTTCTCTTCCTCTTCTTATCCTTTCTGGTGCTGCAGTGGCCCTTATCATATCTAAGTTGGCATCCAGAGGGCAAACTGCTTATTCACTTGCATCAACTGTAGTAGAACAGACAATTGGTTCCATTCGAACTGTATGCACAGGCTTCTACTCGTAACAAATTTGCATCATGTATACACTTCATTAACTCTGTCAACTTATAACAAATTTGCATCACAGGTTGCATCGTTTACTGGGGAGAAGCAAGCAGTGGATTCGTACAACAGTTCTCTAATAAAAGCTTATAAATCTGGCGTCAATGAGGGTTTGGCTGCAGGATTGGGTTTTGGGGTGGTTTCTTTTGTTGTCTACTCCACCTATGGCTTGGCTATATGGTTTGGTGCCAAGATGGTTTCTAATGAAGGATATAAAGGAGGGGATGTCATGAACATTATTTTTGCAGTGTTAACTGGATCCATGTAAGTTGGATTCTGTTTCTTGAAAACCAAATGTACTGAATGATAACCAGACCATTTTTTGACACTTTATCACTTCCAGGTCACTAGGACAGGCATCTCCTTGCCTGAGTGCATTTGCTGCTGGGCAAGCTGCAGCGTTTAAAATGTTTGAGACAATCGATAGGAAGCCTCAGATCGATGTTTATGAAACCAGTGGACAGATATTAGATGAGATTCAAGGGGCTATAGAATTAAAAGACATTTATTTCAGCTATCCTTCAAGACCACAAGAGCGAATATTTGATGGATTCTGTCTTTCAATTCCTAGTGGTACAACTGCAGCTTTGGTTGGAGAAAGTGGAAGTGGCAAATCAACAGTTATCAGTTTGATTGAGAGATTTTACGATCCCCAGGATGGAGAAGTTAAAATAGATGGTATTAACCTCAAGGATTTTCAACTTAAATGGTTCAGACAGAAAATAAGCCTAGTGAGTCAAGAACCAGTTCTGTTCACTTGTAGCATCAAAGACAATATTGCTTATGGCGAGGATGGGGCAACTGCTGATGAAATTAAAGCAGCCGCTGAACTTGCCAACGCTGCTAAGTTTATTGACAAACTGCCACAGGTTCGAATAGTAATAAGAACACATCAATCAGAAAAGAAAATGAAAACATATCTTGAATCGTATCTGTTTGTATCTTATTACTCATTTATGTATTTGTTATATTAATTAGGGTATAGAGACTATGGTTGGGGAGCGTGGTACTCAACTCTCAGGTGGCCAAAAACAAAGAATTGCTATAGCTAGAGCAATTCTTAAAGATCCAAGAATATTGCTTCTTGATGAGGCCACAAGTGCACTTGATACAGAATCTGAAAGAGTTGTGCAAGAGGCGTTGGACAGGGTCATGGTCAACCGAACAACCGTGATTGTAGCCCATCGCTTAAGTACTGTAAGGAATGCAGATACTATTGCTGTTCTCCGTCATGGAAAAATTGTTCAGAAGGGTATTAACTTTTTTAATGGCTTCTCAAATTTTAATGCTTCAGCCTCTCAGGCATCAATCTCTTGTTTTTGATTAGCTTTCTTAACATCCGCTGCCAATATCTTATTAGAATCCAACTCCAACAGGTTCACACTCTGATCTAACCAAGGATCCTGAAGGGGCATATAGCCATCTTATAAAGTTGCAGGAGATAAATAGTGCGTCAAAAAGCAAAGTTAACTTTGGTGAAGACAAGGCAGAAATCACTGTGGACTCTGGAAGACAATCAAGTCAGCGGTTTTCATTACTACGATCCTTGAGCCGGGAGTCATCTGGAATTGGAAACAGTAGTCGTCATTCATTCTCACTTCCATTCGGTGTGCCCACTGGTATAGAGCCTCCGGAGACAGCACCTGAAAAACCCCATACTTTTTCCTCCTCCTCATCAAAACAATCAGCAGAAGTCCCACTTTATAGGCTAGCCTACCTCAACAAACCAGAGATCCCAGTTTTACTTCTGGGGACTGCCTCTGCAGTAGCCTGTGCTATACTGCTCCCTGTATTTGGAGTAGTTATCTCTCGAATGATAAAAACTCTCTTTGAGCCACCAAATAAACTCCAGAAAGATGCTAGAATCTGGGCATTGGTATTCTTTGGTATTGGTTTGATATCAATGTTAATGAATCCATTAAGATCATACTTCTTTGCTGTGGCCGGGTGTAAGTTGATAAACCGAATCCGATCCATGTGCTTTGAGAAGGTGGTGTACATGGAAATCAGCTGGTTTGATGACGTTGAGCATTCGAGTGGTGCTATTGGAGCAAGGCTTTCTGTAGATGCAGCTTCCGTAAGAAGTCTGGTTGGGGATGCACTTGGTCTACTTGTTCAAAATATGGCGACAGCAGCTGCTGGCATGGTTATTGCTTTTGAAGCCAACTGGGAACTGTCTTTAATAGTCATCATCTTGCTGCCACTTTTAGGTGTAAATTCATATGTACAAATGAAGTCCATCAAAGGTTTTAGCAGAGATACGCAGGTCAGTACCAGGACTAGAACTTTACTGCCTACGTGTCTATATATGATACTTCATCCATGCTTGTTCTGTTTGAACTTGAAGCAAAATTCGGATCATCCTCGATATGTGCTACTTCTGATAATTTCTTGCGTATAGATCTCAATATCATACATGTGATGTAACTGATGAGGAAGGAAATGGTTGCAGAAGATGTATGAGGAAGCAAGTCAAATTGCCAATGATGCAGTAGGGAACATAAGAACAGTTGCTTCATTCTGTGCTGAGGAGAAGGTGATGGAGCTTTATGAAAAAAAATGTGAAGGCCCTTTGAGGAAAGGTATGAGAGAAGGGTTGATCAGTGGTATAGGCTATGGAATATCCTTCTTTACGCTTTTCTCTGTATATGCCATTAGTTTTTATGCTGGAGCTCGACTTGTTGAAGCTGGTGATGCCTCATTTGATGATGTTTTCCAGGTTAGCATTCTGCACAAAGAAAAGTACTCGAGAGTACCACAATTGGATGTTAAGTTTTCTTTTTCCTTGTCCTGGTCTGGTACAGGTATTTTTTGCTCTCACTTTAGCAGCTATTGGAATTTCTCAATCAGGCTCCCTTGTTCCTGATGCCGCTAAAGCAAAGACTGCTACTGCTTCTATCTTTCCAATTCTTGAACGAAAATCAAAAATCGACTGTAGCGAAGGTTCGGGAACAACAATAGAAAATCTCAAAGGAGAGATTGAGTTTCTTCACGTCAGCTTCAGATATCCCACAAGACCTGGTGTTGAGATATTCAGGGATTTAAGCTTGTACATTCAGCATGGCAAGGTCAATAATAGCTTTCAATTCAATGTGTTTGTGCTCTTTTCTTTTTTGTTTTTAATACATTTTACAATCTTATTGTGTGTAAGAATAAGGAACTATAAGGGTTTCGATTTTAGCAGACGGTTGCTTTGGTAGGGGAGAGTGGATGTGGAAAATCAACAGCAATATCGTTGTTGCAGAGATTCTACGATCCTGATTCAGGTACCATCACATTGGATGGAATTGACATCAAGAAGCTACAGCTCAAATGGTTAAGGCAGCAGATGGGGCTAGTTAGTCAAGAAGCAGTGTTATTTAATGGCACAATCCGTGAGAATATTGCATATGGAAAGGAAGGAAGGGCAACAGAGGCAGAGATTTTGGCAGCGGCAGAGTTGGCAAATGCCCACAACTTCACAAGCGGCATGCAACAGGTAAAAGAGTATTGTAATATAGTTTGAAAGATGTACGGATGAGAGTAGTAACCAAGGCATTTGGAAGCAAGTTGCAGGGGTATGACACGATAGTAGGTGAAAGAGGCGTACAATTGTCAGGTGGACAAAAGCAAAGAGTTGCAATTGCAAGAGCAATAGTGAAGAATCCCAAAGTGTTACTACTTGATGAAGCAAGCAGTGCGCTAGATGCTGAATCTGAAAGAATAGTTCAAGAGGCTTTGGAGAGGATAATGGTGAACAGAAGCTCCGTAGTTGTGGCACACAGATTATCAACAGTGAAGAATGCTGATTTGATTGCAGTGGTTAAGAATGGAGTGATTGCTGAGAAAGGGAATCACGATGCTTTAATCAACATCAACCAAGGCATTTACGCAACCCTCGTGGCATTACATAATCATAACAAACTAAATAATTATGAATCCTAGCCTAGGAAGTAGGAACCCGAACCTCTCGGCTTTCTGCTCCGCGACTACATTTGTAACATATCATAGCTAAATAATAAATAAAGAAATAATACAAATCTAAAGAATACTTATTGATGGATGCGTGAGATTGTCCTGAAGGTGAACGCTTGATCTGATCAAGGCAAGTATACACTCTTTACACGTATGTGACAGAAATTAGCGAATGCGGTGGAAAGGAGGTTCAAATGGCTTGCTCTCGTTAAATAAATGGATGAATGGAAATAAGATAAGAATGAAGGATTATACGATGGCTGTCAATGCATCCATCCGCCATCACGTGGCCATTCAAATAAAGTCACGAGCAACCCTGTCAAACTAAGGCCTAGTAGTAGTAAATACATATTACATCCCTAGCTTGTTGGTTGCTGCCATTCCCATTTTATATATTTGATTGATGGGCTGGTTGGTTCGGAATGGGAATGGATATTATCATTATAATAATGATAGTTGGTTAGGAGGAAGGAATGATTACCATTACCATTGACAATGATTGGTTTGTAAAAATTTTGAGAAATAAAAATTTATCATATTTTAATTAATTAATTAATTATATTGTAATAAATCAATTATAATATATTCATTAATTAAAATATTGTAATTAATTTTAACTAATTATATTGTAACTAGTTAATTAATAATATTTTAAT
>JAOQMS010000180.1:55042780-55053905 GCA_027563885.1 Erythroxylum longipes
AGTAATATTTTAATCAATTATATTGTAATTAATTATTTAGTTATAATATTTGAATTAATAAATAATTATATTTGAATTAATTAATTAATTATAATATTTTAATTATTGAATGAATTATATTTTAATTGATTATATTGTATTTAATTAAATATTAATTATATTTTAATTAATTATAATAGAATTAATTAACTCATTCCTCCATATTAGGAGAGGAATGAGATATTACCCAAAAGTAAATAATTAAAATAATAACTCTATAATTATATTCCCGTACCAAACTTAATCTTTTATTTCATACCCATTATTTTTTTTTATACCTCCTAAACAAACACATCCTAAATCTAAAATAGTAAAATAGTAATTGACTAGCTTTTAAGCGCTGCTGCATGTTACAACTTGCATGGCTTTTGGTTTTGCTGTCTAATCACAAAAGCTAACGCTTTTCAGATTCCTCAACTTCATGCTGTTTCACATATAAATCAACTCAGGCCAACTATTAGGCAGGCCATCAATTCCAAATCAAAATGAGTCAAGTGTGCACTTGAAGGGTGTTGGTGTGGTCGCCCACTTCCTATCCTTATGGTTTGCTTAGCGGCTCAGGTGAAATAGTTAGTAGTAATCAAATCCAATTTCTTGGATCTCCAACTGATTTCTTTAGAAGTGGTGGTGGCATAAAATTATACGTTACAGAGCATGATGATGAAGAAGTCAAACGCTGGTGTGAACTGGAGCCCATAGATAGGGAAAACAAAACATGCACACACAACACAAAAAAACATTCCAATGCCTGTACTTCGTACCGGTGTTTTGTTTTTATGGAAGTTTGGTCTTGTGATAATATTTGGCAGAGATTGTTCTTCTTTGTGTTATCTTTGTTAAGCAGTTATACAAGTAAAAAGGAACAACACCACACCCTTTGTTTCTCTCTTTCAGATAAATTACAATCGCAAAGGCAACCCACCCATCATCATCATCTTCATCTTCTTCTTCTGGACCATGTCTCAGTCTCAGTCTCAGTCTACGTCGACCCCATCTCGATGTAGAGTGGCCAACTCTAGGACCCAAGTTACTGCTGCTAACAACAAAACTAGACCCAAATCTGTCCCTTCTCCCGATTTGTCCAACAATAACAGCAAAGACTGCTCATCAAAGGCCAGAAGGTCTCAGCTGCTGAGCCCTAACAAGTCAAAATCTGGAGAACAGGAGGTGGTGGGATCTCAGGTTGCTTATCCCTCTGTCAACCGTCCGCTTATTGTGCAGCAATTTTCTAAGCCAAAAAGGCAGCTGCATGCACCGCTACATTCTTCCACTTGGAAAAGTAATAGGAGAAATCAAGAAGAAAGTAATAACAAGCAAGATTTGTTGGAGAAGCTTCAATCCAACCACGCTTTGATTCAAGATTTACAATCTCAGGTTTTGGCTCTCAAGGCCGACTTGGATAAAGCTCATGCCTTGAATTTCCAACTTGACTCCCTCAACAAGAAGCTCCTTCAGGATCTTGCTGCTCTTCAACCTACATCTCAATCTTCTAACCAGGTTTGGTCTAAGTTTGTCTTTTCAACTACTTCCTCTTCAAATTCCAATCTTTTATTTTGACATAATTTATTTGTAATATGTTCTATATAGATTAAGTTTGTCATAGGGTAAAAAAAAAAATCAAGACTTTATACATGTTTCAACACAAGATCAGTTCTTGAATGACTGATAACATGAATGAAACGTTATTCTACTACCAGCAATCATTAACGGGAGAGTGTCAGAACCCCAAATTTAAGGACATTCAGAAACTAATTGCCAACAAATTGCAACACTCCACGGTTAATGGGGAGGTAATCACTGGCCCCAAGAATACCGTTCAAGCTCATCTGCCGCCATCTGCACCACAGCTATTGCCCAAAACTGGTGTTGTAGAAAGACAAGTTACAGTAAATTGCTCCTTGCCACCGCCTCCACCACCACCACCTCCGTTGCGACCCACAGCCAAAGCACTTTCTGCTCGAAAAGCTCCAGCAGTTGTAGAATTATATCACTCTTTAAGAAACGATGAAGAGGGAAGAGATACCGCAAGACTAGGGACTCAGTATAAACCTCCTGCAATGACTGTGCACAGCAGTATTGTTGGAGAGATACAAAATCGTTCGGCACATCTGTTGGCTGTAAGTAAATTAAGATCTTTGTTACTGTTTATTTCCCATACTTCTTTCCCCTCTCCTCTCGTCTTCAAACTGTTGTCAACTGATGAAATTTTCAGATAAAAGAAGATATCAAAAAGAAGGGTGATTTCATCAATGGCCTTATCCACAAGGTACTGGCTGCTGCTTATACAGATATTGAAGATGTCCTCAAATTCACGGATTGGCTTGATACCGAACTCTCAACGTTGGTAATTTCCAGAGCCCTTCCAAGTCATTTAACTTTCAAGTTTTTGATAAGATATATTCTCAAGTTCCTCAAGATTTTATTGCTGCTACAGAAATGTTAAATGCAACCCATATACAGTTTCCACACAAAAAAGTCCAGCTATAATCAAAACTGTTAAATTGTTGTGTCGATTGAACTTGAAATGCTAATATCACCATACATCAACATGATTACTTCAGAGTTTACTCCAGCTTCCTGCAAAAGCTATTTCTTGCTCTTATTTAGGCCATTACTTAGAGTTAGATAGCTGGCCGATGTCCTCATTTACCAGCAAAATAAATAATAAGAAATTTAGGAATTTGTGAATTTAAGCTCAAGAATCCTGTCATGTTTTCCTGGACATGATGGTGATGGCCAGTTGTCCCATGTTGGAGATGACCTATCTTAGGGTCCGTCTCGCCCTTCATGACAGTGAAATCTCTTGAACTAGCTGAAGGATAGCATGTCCGAATGAGCTTTTGTATATGGGTAATCACACTATCTGATTCCCTTGGACATATTACAACAAGGATCATGGTTGCTTTAGAAGGCTTATGATAGATGGGTTTTGTTGCAATAATTTAATTTAACATGAAAATCAAACTAATCATACCATTCTACCACAATTTTCATGAGAATCCCCACTAAAGATGTAAGAATTTTGCTCCATGAAAGGAGAAAAGCATACTGTCAGATATTTTGGGGGACAAAGGTTAGACTATTTCTCTAGATTGTTGTGGATTATTCATGACATATGTCCTGTGTTGGACAGGCTGATGAACGGGCTGTGTTAAAGCATTTTAAGTGGCCAGAGAGAAAAGCTGATGCCATTAGAGAAGCTGCTATTGAATATCGTGGGCTCAAACTAGTAGAAAATGAGATATCATCCTACGAAGATGATGAGAACATTCCTTGTGGAACTGCTTTGAAAAAGATGGTTTTATTACTTGACAAGTAAAGAGTACAGTTTCTGTAATTTAATGCATTACTTATCTAAATGTGTCCTGTTTGAGTTGTCTTATTTTCTGTCTGTCAGATCGGAGAAAAGCATCCAAAGGCTGATTAAACTTCGTAACTCAGTTATGCGGTTCTATCAAGATTTAAAAATTCCAACGGATTGGATGCTTGATTCTGGAATTATGAGTAAGGTGCTGCGTTCCTCCACAACATGATACTTTTTCACCAGCTATATCAACTCCTACTGTAGCTTTCATATCTTTTTTCTCCCTGTCACTTGTTAATGCTATAGTGTTCGAAGTGAAAGACAATTTCGATGTTGCTGCTTACAAATAATAATGAATCTTCTAGGCTTGCCATGAACTGAAGACCTGGGTGTAATTTGATGCAGATAAAGCAGGGTTCTCTGAAGCTTGCAAAGATGTACATGAATCGAGTAAAAGTGGAGGTTGAACAGACCCATAATTCAGATAAAGAATCAAGTCAAGAATGTTTGCTTCTTGAAGGTGTGCATTTTATGTACAGGGCTCACCAGGTAATCATAATGGTCAGCTATATTTACAACCTTGGTTGTCAATTATGTACTCAGTTACCAAGGACTTTGGTGGTGCAGCTTGCTGGAGGCCTTGATACAGAGACATTGTGCGCTTTTGAAGAGATGAGACGGCGTGTTCGCGTTCCTGGACATCTGGTACGAAGTAGAGAATTATTGGCTGCGGTAACATCGTGATGAGAAGCCAGCCGAAGAATACAAAGAGAATCGGCTATTAAACAATATGTCAAGTTCTGACGTTAACATATATATAGCCAGGTTTAACTTCAACAGTCAATAGTTAAAAGTTGACATCTTCTCCATCGTGAATTGTACATACTTCATCTGAAATTTGAGCAATTAAAATGTTACAGTAAGGAGGGGTCGCTATGAATCTTGTATGTTTCCCTTGCACATAATGCAGGCAGAAATATTTAGAATGGATTTTAATAATATAATGCACAAATCTTCTGTTGCCATTCTGATTCAACTCTTAGGCTTGAGATTCATCACTAATCACGTTAAAATATTTTGAAATACCTTAGCATGAAAAGGAAAGGAAGGGCCGGAGATGGCAGCTTTCATCGTTTTAATATCGTTTCCCATGGACATTCTGTGGGGTAGAAATATAAAACCAAAACAAGTCCCTAGATTGAATCTAACGCAACAAACATCGGCTGGTAGGTTTTCAGCTGAGCTATACAAGCTAACTTCCGGTCATGCAAAATCTAGTTATCTACATGGCACCACTGCATCTAGTTATAACTGTCCAGAAGGCTTGCATATATCTGACAAAGCTAGTAAAAGTCCATCCTGCAAAGTGCAAACAGTTTCAACTGGTCCACATCAATGTACTTCAATATTTCAACATGACAGGCTCCAAGTCTCCCAGTGCAGCAACAATGCATGTGAATGAAGAGAATAGGAAAAACAACCTTTTCAATGTGCTTCAATATTTCAACATGACAGGCTCCAAGTCTCCCAGTGCAGCAGCAATGCATGTGAATGAAGAGAGTAGGAAAAACAACCTTTTCTGCTTCAGACTGCTCAGTGCCTGCAGATACATCCGCGTTGGTGCAGCGCTTCATTTGATTTGCAGGACTGCTCCTCGTTTGGATGGTTGAAATATCCTTGGAGTTTAGAACAGCAACCAAAGCGTTGCCTATGCGAATCATAGTGGCTGCGTTGATTTCTTCAAAGACGGTTTTATTCTTCCTGTTTTTGAAGATGGACAGGATTAATGTTAATAAGATGTCCTTTTTATGAAGAGTATTTTCCAGGGGTTTAGAACTTTCGATCTGTCTTGTTAAGGTTTGGGATAATTGCGTGGTTAAATATGGTTCGTTTAATTTTGTAATAATTAACAAAAGTTGTGTTTCGAAACATAAGAGTTCATACCAGGGATTTGGTTCCTCTGATTCTCTCTTTTATGACTACTCATCTAGTAACTATTAATGGCAATTGCATAAATATTTAAAAGGCATAAAAACAAGCAAAATTTCAACTCCAAGAAGTATGGAATGCATCTCTTATAACTTCTGTCAAACATCAGTTGAAATAAGAATATCTTAAAATTTTCTTATCTTTTCCTTTTGTGTAGAAAAAAAAAATTGGGTTAGTGTACATCTGTTAAACATCATTTGAACTAGTAGCCATCTAAACATCAGCTGAACCAAGAAAAAAATACACTTCCACTCTCAATCAAAACATACGGAGCAAACGGCAACTAAAGCGTGCAATTATTTAGGTTACACGCCATCCTATTTCTCATTTGATGCAAAATGACCATGAATCTCTTTATCTCTTATCTTCCCGAAAGTTTTCACCTTTGAAGCAATAGAAGAAAACTCAACAACATCCCACTATTCAAATCATAACCCTTTAGTTCCACATGATTGAACAAAAAATCAAAGGCAATGACAATAACTCAAATTGATAAAAACTTAGAACCAACATCAGTCTTCAAACCCGTGATTTAAGATTATGTACAGGACCAATAACATTGAACAAAATGCTTTAGTAGTATTGCTCAGCAGTTACATTTGTTAACTCTATCATCAACTGAGCAAATTTTCTTCCTTTTCCGAGGAAACATGAACTGGTACCTCCATTGGCATTATAACCATCTAGAAAACCTGCATATATCCGTCAAAACTAGTAAAAGTCATCCTGCAAATGGCTTCAACTGGTTCACACAGTGTGCTCCAATATTTCAAGATGACAAGCTCCAAACCTGCCTATGCAGCAGCAATGCATGTGAATTAAGAGAGTAGAAACACCACCTTTTTCTACTGTAAATCACTCAGTGCCTGGGGAATTTGAACTTGGACTGGCATTCAGAGTCAGCAATGTTGCTGCAGCGCTTCATATATGTGTCAAGTGTCTTCTGCCTTCCAGTCATTTGGCTGGTTGAAACATCCATGGTATCCTCTTGACCATCAAGAACCTAATTACAACAAAAATTTAGCGGTCAATGATCAAGAAAGGATGAAGTCACCACATACCAAACTATAAGTTACCGCAGAAATGTGAAATCTGCCATTGGATGCTGGAAAAACAGGTTTTGGTTTTAGGAAGAAAACTTCAAAGCTCTACAGGACCAAAACAAAAACAAAGAAAAGAATGCATGCTCACTTATCATTGCCTATGCCACTATTCACTGCATGGCTAATGTTAATTACCACTTAAAAATAATTTTATTAATGTCTATTAAATAAATGTGAAACATATAAAGCCTAAATCTAAATTTTATAAGATTGAAAAATCAAAATAATGAGGTTTTACAATTTTTTGCCTTCTTGCGTGAAGATTGGAAAAGGCGCTACAAGATGAACAGTACCATCATGTTTACTGTTCAGAATCAGTTCTTTTCGTTGTATTGAGTCTTCTTTCCATTCAATTGGAAGTTTCAACATATTGAAAATTTACAATTTTATTTCAAAAGCTTGACTTCCAATTCATCTTGAAGAATTTGGTTCAAAGGAGTGAAGGTGTATATGACCGTCATCAATTAGTCATAATATTTGTAGTTTAGATAGTTGATTGACATAATAAAGTGAAGAAAAAGATCCATGAGAACTGAACCTTAGTTTGATGATTGAAAACGGTGCTTGAACTCAATTTGAACCTTAGTTTTAGCAAGATGTATACTACCAATGACACAGCCTTCTAAAATTAAATCTCAAACCCAAATGGCAGAATTGAACCTTAGTTTTAGCAATACTACCAATAACACAGCCTTCTAAAATTAAATCTTAAACCCCTATTACATTCTGTCAGATACTTTGAATGGGAATTCTAAACCATCTACTCCAGTCACAGAGGCAGGCACAAAAATTTAATGCAGTGGTGGGAGAGGAAATGCATTACCTGTCCCAAGTTCTCCAACTTACTTTGGACCACATCCCTAAAGATGATAGATTTTAATTACTTTATTGACCAGCATAAATTCAAGGAAACAGGATTACTATCAATTCGGATGATCATACCATATGATGTCGTCAACAGTGTCATTTGCTAGCAGGTAATACACATTGACTGAGGAAACCTGCAAAGCTAGAGTGGTTCATGTTACCATCAAAGAGTCATTTTCCTTCAAGATTTCTAAAATAATGTCTAACAGGTGTTACATGATACACTTGAGCAAACACCAAAAGGTCCAAAAACCCCAGCTCAAATTTTCAAAACCCCAGCCAACTTGATAAGTTCTTAAAAAGTCCAATTATGTTTGGCTTCACTGGTTTTTAATTTTCGTTTTCTACTTCTGGATTCTGATTTCTATTTTTTTAAAAAAATTAATTAATTGTTAATGTAATATAGTTACACCTTATTACTGATAAAAATCAAATAATAAATAATTTTTAAAAATAATTAATGTTATGAATTAAATAAAGTAAATAATTTTATTTTAATCTCCTATACAATATTTATTATTCATTATATTGTATTAAAGCAAAGAATTAAATAGATAAAATTTTGAAAAAAAAATATTTTAAATACTAAAATTTTATATTTAAAAATCATTGAATAAATAACAATCTTTAAATTTTAAATTAATTATTAACATAAAATAAGTTGAACAGTTACATTATATTATTCAAAATTATTATTAGTAATTTATACAAAATAACCAAATAGTATATATTTAATTAATAGTAAATTAGGTGTTGGAGATGTCAATTAGAGAAGATCCCAACAGAATATTACTTCTTAATTAATATGTGATCTATAGGAGGATTACTGGGGATCACGTATCAAATTAAGATCCCTCCTATATTAGTTTACTTCGTAAAATAGCTACTGTGGTTTCCTATATATATGTATGATGTAAACAAAAATATATAAGAAAGAATAAAAAGAAGAAAGACAGTAGTTTTAGCTACCGTGGATGTAGGTCTCAAAAGATCAAACCACGTAAATTCGAGTATTTTGTTTTTTCTCTCAAATCTTCATGGTATCATAGCAGGTCGATCAATAGGCAGTGGCATCCATGACAAAAGCTGGAGTCACAAACAGAGGATCAGCTGTATTTGAAGCTCTCGACGAAAAGGAAATCATTCCCAATATGGTTCCTAACGGGATTGAGAGCTCATCCTTCCAATTCAGAGTTGAGAAGCTGAATGGAAGGAATTTTAGAGAATGGGCACGGTCAATCCAATTGATGACCGATGGAAAAGAGATGATTGGGTATCTTACTGGAGAGGTGAACAAACCACCCTCCACGCTGCTGTTCTACAAAAGTGGAGGTCTGAAAACTCGATGGTAATTGCATGGCTAGTCAATTCAATGAAGCCCTCCATCGGGAAGACCTATCTATTTCTACCTACAACGAAAGAGGTATAGGATGCTATTAGGGAAACGTACTCAGATGCCGAAAACGCCTCCCAAACCTTCGAAATTAAAACCCGACCGTGGCAGATGAAACAGGGAGAGAGGGAAGTCACCAATTACTACATGTAGATGCTTGGTTTATGGCAGGAACTTCGGGAAGACCTATCTATTTCTACCTACAAGGAAAGAGGTATAGAATGCTATTAGGGAAACGTACTCAGATGCCGAAAACGCTTCCCAAACCTTCGAAATTAAAACCCGACCGTGGCAGATGAAACAGGGAGAGAGTGAAGTCACCAATTACTACATGTAGATGCTTGGTTTACGGCAGGAACTTGATTTAAGTACTGAAGAAGAATGGGAATGTGCATCAGTTAGTGTGAGGTACAAGAAGAAAGTGGCGAATGAGAGGTTGTTTGAGTTCCTTGCTGGGCTAAACCGTGAACTAGATGATCTGCAAGGGAGAATCCTTGGACGACGCCCTTTACCCACGTTACGGGAAGTCTTCTCAGAGGTAAGAAGAGAGGAGAGTCGACGACGGGTCATGTTGACTGGAGGCATACGAACTGAATTAGAAGAAAAATCAGCATTGGTGTCTCACAGATCACACTCAGGGAGTGAACGAAGTGGGACCCGTGGCTCTAATACAGGGCCCAGTCTAAATAAACAAAAGAACAATTCCAGATGTGATCATTGCAACAAACAAGGTCATTCTAAGGATGAGTGTTAGCAAATCCACGGCAAACCAACAAATTGGAAGCCCAAACAACATAAAATCTATGACTATCAGGCTACTGTAAAATAGGAGGAGAAGAACAGTCAACCTGAGTTAAATTTAGTCCCCAACAGCTGGAAAAACTATACGAGGTCTATACCTTGTTTCAAACTGTTGATTATATTGATATGAATGTAGATTTACCATATTATAATCCCATAAATCTAGGGATTATAATTTCCTCAAATTGTATATAATTATTTTACAACCCTCTTGATAATATACAGAAAAACATATTTCAAAGACTTCATATGATATCAGAACCCTTTAAGGTTCTTGTTACGCTGCTGTGAGCACTAACTCATCTTACTCTAGCCTTCCTGTGTCTAAAGCAACACCACCATTACGCTCAGAGAGTGCTGATCGGCCCGCCACCAAAGCGCCGCCGTCAGACACCTCCCCACGCGCCGCTACCTTGTCTTTGTGTCTCCGGCGCGTGTCTCACGCGCCCCGCTTCTAGGCTGCTGCTGACAGCGCTGCTGCCACCGTTGTGTTCGTCGGCGCCTCCTCTTTCTATTTTTACCTTTTTGGTTCTAGGACTCACTGTTGGGACGTTGCCCCCTGGGATGTTTCTCCGTTGAGTACTGTTCACGTGTTTTCTTCTAACTTCACTGCTGTTTTTTTTCCTTGTTTCTCTGTCTTCTCCATGGCTGAATTTGCCAAAGGTAAGCTTCCAAAGAAGAATTTGGTCTCCTTTGTCTTTTCCGGGTCTCCTACCATTACCTCGGAGAAGTTGAACGGAAAGAATTATTTAGATTGGCGTAATGCTATAGAAATTTGGTTTTTGGGCCAAGGATTATTCGATCACCTCTCTAAGAAGGTTTCTGACATTGCTGCATCAGAGAACGAAGAGTGGGAAAGGGCTGACTATCAACTTGTATCCTTGTTATGGCAATCCATTGAGACTAGATTGATGGTCCACTTCTGCCCTTACAAAACATGTTATGATATTTGGAAGAAGGCAGAAACTATCTATGCTAGTGATATTTATCGTTACTTCAGATGACAGACACTGACCTGCCTGCTTATTTGAACAAGGCCCAGTCTCTTTGTGATGAAATCAAACTAATGATGATGAGTGATGACGCACAAAAGATGTCAACAAAGCTAAATAATATGCTTATGGTGTTTATTCTCCAAGGTCCTCATTAAGACTATATATTTGTTCAGAATCAAACCCTGACGAATCCTAATATTCCTATAGTGGAGGGACTCATTGATAGTTTAATTCGAGTTCCCTTGCCAGAAACTGATCCTCAAGCGACTTCTGAGTCTTTTGTTTTGGTCTCTAATTCATCAAGCTAAGGAAGTTAAGGTCGTGGTCGTAGAGGTGGTGGTCGTGGCAGAGGTGGTAGACGCATCTTCCATTGTTCTTGTTGTGACTAAGATGGAGACACTCAGGATTGTTGTTACTCACATGGATTTCGACTAATTCTCTGTTTATTATTATTATTAATTTCAATCCTTGAAATGTGACCCAAAAAAGGGGGACGACAGAAATAGGACAATTCGCCAAGTGAGATGGCGGGTTTGTGTCCATCCCGCCATTCTAAGTGGCGGGGTGGACACGTGGGGCTCCACCCCGCCATCCTGAGTGGCGGGGTAGAGCCACCATCCTCCCTTTGCGGCTC
>JAOQMS010000180.1:55054005-55076116 GCA_027563885.1 Erythroxylum longipes
ATTTTTACCACTCCTCATTTTTCCACTCACATTTCAAGGATTGAAATTAATAATAATAATAAACAGAGAATTTAGCCATGGATTTCCAAACAAAACAACCAATGTCGCTCAATCTCCAGTAAATGTTGAACAACAGATTGAGTCTGAGAAAGATCATCGTCTTTCTGCCAATGAATATAAGGAATTCCTTCAGTTTAAGGCAACTCAACAGGCCTCTTCTTTGGCCACTGTATCGTATACGGGTAAAATTTGCCTCTTCCATTTTGCTGGATCATGGATTTTAGATTCTGGTGCTTCTGATCACTTGGCCGGTAATCCCTCTCTTTTCACTAAATTGTCACTACTTACAACACCCCACATTGTTACTCTTGTTGATGGATCTAAGAAACAAGCCACTGGCATTGGACAAGCTTTACCTATTCCAACTTTACCTTTAAATTCTGTTTTATTTGTACCTGACTATCCCTTTAATTTAATCTCTATCGGTTAACTTACTCGCATTCTAAATTGTTCCATAACCTTCAATTTTGATTCCTTTCTGATACAGGTTCGGGGTACAGGACAGACAATTGGAGTTGGATCTGAATCATGAGGTCTCTACTACCTACAATCTCATTCATCTACCATATGTGTTGTTTCAGAGTATCCTAATCTTCTTCATCGTCGTCTAAGTCATCCAAGTCTAAAAAAAAATTAAAGCAAATGGTTCTGAAACTTTCTTGTTTGGAGTCCTTGAAGTGTTAGTCATGTCAACTTGGAAAACATATCAGGGGTTTCCTTTCCAAGTAGTGTCAGTAGTCAAACTATGTCTCCTTCTGATCTTGTTAATTATGATGTTTGGGGTCTAATCGTGTTACATCTGTTTTAGGGTATAGGTATTATGTTACCTTCATTGATGACTTTTCAAGATGTACTTGGCTATTTTTAATGCAAGATCGTCCTGAGTTATTTGATGACTTCAAGACTTTTTGTTCAGAAATTAAGAACCAATTTGGAAAGACAATTCGGGTTTTGCGCAGTGATAATACCAAAGAATATTTTTTTGCTTCATTCACGTCATTTATGGCATCTCATGGCATCATACATCAGTCTAGTTGTCCTCATACAACCCAACAAATGGAGTGGCTGAACGTAAACATCGTCATCTTATTGATACAGCTCGCACTCTATTAATAAATGCTAAAGTGCCTTCAAAATTTTAGAGTGATGCGGTACTTACTGCATGTTACTTAATCAATCGCATGCCATCTACTATTCTGGGTAATAAGGTTCCTCATACTATCTTGTTTCCTAGGGATCTTCTTTATGTTGTCCCCCCACGTGTGTTTGGTTCTCCCTGTTTTGTTCATAATCTGTCTCCTAGTTGTGACGAGTTGTCTGCTCATGCTATTAAGTGTATCTTTCTTAGGTATTCTAGGGTCCAAAAAGGGTATTGGTTTTATTCCCCCACTACAAACCGTTTCTACATGACTACAGATGTTACCTTATTTGAGGATACACCATTCTTCACATCATCAACTACATCTAAGACGACTTCACAGGTATTACCTGTGCCTCTTCTTGACTCATATTTGGACCAGCAGTTAGAGGCTGATCCTTCCTCACGTCGATTTGGTATTACTTATGAGCAACGACGACCAGACACATTAGAGCTTCCTCTTTTAGTTAATACTCATGATTCAATTCCAGCCCCAATCTCTTCTCCTACTGCGGTCCTGCCTGATACTTCTGATGAGCAACCTATTGCACTTCATTATGGATGGCAATAATGGTTGAAACCGGTTTGTTTTCTGCCCAGGTTGGCCGGCCCAGCCCGTGGCTCGCCATTTTTTTCAAAACGATGTTTTGAAATTTTTTTGACTCCCATCCCGGTGCTTTATTCATAATCCTCATCCCACTCATCACTTCCTGAGTTACCACCGATTATCTCCTTCACACTATGCCTTTTTTCCAGTTTATCATCTATTACCATTCCTAAGGCTGTTCATGAAGCACTATCCCATCCCAAATGGAGACAGGCTATGGTTGATGAGATGACAGCCTTGGTGTCCAATCATACATGGACCCTTGTTTCACTTCCACCGAGCAAATCTATAGTCAAATGCCGATGGGTTTTACTGTTAAAGTTGATCCTAATGGACAGGTCAACAAATTGAAAGCCCGCCTAGTTGCAAAAGTATACACTCAAATCTATGGTTTAGATTACGCAAATCTATGGTTTAGATTACAGTGATACCTTCTCTGTTGCTAAGATGACATCTGTTCGTTTGTTCTTATCTATGGCTGCCACCAAACATTGGCCCTTGTATCAACTTGATATTAAAAATGCCTTCTTACATGGTGCTTTGGAGGACGAGATTTATACAGAGTAACCACTTGGGCATGTTGCTCAGGGGGAGTTAGGTCGGGTATGCAAGTTAAAAGAAATCCTTATATGGTTTAAAACAGTCACCTCGAGTATGGTTTGGGAAGTTTAGCAAAGTCATCCAACAATTTGGCATGACTCATTGTGAGGCAGATCATTCTGTATTCTTCAAACGCTCATCATCGGGTACCTTTATTTATCTTGTGGTGTATGTGGATGATATTGTCATTACAGGTGATGATCAACAAGGCATTAAGGAATTGAAGCGATATTTGTTCAAGCATTTTCAAACTAAAGACCTTGGTCAGTTACGATACTTTCTTGGGATTGTAGTGTCCCAATCAAAGACAAGTATTGCTATCTCTCAAAAGAAGTATGCTCTTGATATTCTGGAAGAAACTGGAATGCTTGATTGTAAACCTGTTGACACACCTATGGACCCAAATGTGAAGCTGCTACCTAATCAAGGGGAGCCCTGTTTTGATCCAGACAGGTATAGAAGGTTAGTGGGAAAGTTGAACTATCTCAATATGACTAGACCTGACATTGCTTTTCCTATTAGTGTTGTGAGCCAATTTCTTAACTCACCATATGAGAATCATTGGAATGCAATCGTTAAGATCCTAAGGTACATCAAAGGATCACCTAGTAAGGGGCTTGTTTATATGGATAGGGGTCATACAAAAATCATTGGATATGCTGAGGCAGATTGGGCAGGTGATGTTAGTGACAGGAGGTCTACTCTTGGTTATTGTGTTCTTATTGGAGGAAACCTAATTTCATGGAAGAGCAAGAAGCAAACTGTTGTTGCAAGGTCTAGCACGGAAGCAGAGTATCGTGCAATGGCTAATGCTACTTGTGAACTTTTGTGGTTAAAGCACTTGCTCCAGGAGTTGCAGTTTTGTAGAATTGGTCCTATGGAACTTGCTTGTGATAATTAGTCAGCTATGTATCTCTCATCAAATCCAATCTTTCATGAGAGGACCAAGCATATAGAAGTTGATTGTCACTTCATCAGAGAGAAAATCCTCTCAGGCATCATTAAGACTTCTTATGTGAACTCTAGGGATCAACTAGGAGACATATTGACTAAGTCCTTACGAGGTCCTAGGATAATATATGTAACAAGTTGGATGTATCTGATATATTCGCTCCAGCTTGAGGGCAAGTGTTGATTACATTTGATATGAATGTAGATTTACCATAGTATAATCCCTTAAATCTAGGGATTATAATTTCCTCAAATTGTATATACAGAAAAAACATATTTCCAAGACTTCATACAAACCTCAGGTCAGCCTTCCAATAATTTTCTTCCAGATCCCTAACTCAAAGAGGTAATTTTCTAAATGCATTAAATACTACAACTCAAGCTGTCAAGCATAAGCATCTTGGATTATTGACTCTAGTGTCTCTGATCATATGACTAGTGCATATCAATTATTTACAACTTACCTTTTGCTAGAAATTTGAAAGTAAAGATTGTAGATGGGTCACTTTCATCTGATGCTGGGAAAGGGAGTATTCGTATTTCTGATTCTATTGTCTTACAACCTATATTACATGTTCTGAAATTATCTTGTAATTTGTTATCCGTTAGTCAATTGATAAAAAACTCAAACTGTTCTGCTAAGTTCCTTGCCCTCTCATTGCATCTTTCGGGATCTAACATCGGGGAGGACGATTAACAATGCTAAGGAGGGTGAGGGACAATACTACTTTGAGGAGACTACTTCAAATAACCAGAATGTTTTCTCTACACCTATCCCTAAAATTAGTGAAGTTATGTTATGGCATTCTAGGATGGGTCATCCGAATTTTCATTATATGAAACAATTATTTCCTTCTATTTTTTCTAATAAAAGATCATTTGATTCTTGTTGTGAAATTTGTGAGTATGCCAAACACCAACGTACTTTTTCCCCCCTAACCAGTTACAAACCATCAAGACCATTTACTATGATACATAGCTATTTGTGGGGTCCCTCTCATATAGCCAACCGAACAAACACAAAGTGGTTTATCATTTCCATTGACAATTATACCCGTACTTGTTGGACCTATCTCTTATGTGATAAACAGAAGTTAGTATTTATCAACTTCCATTCTATGATCCAAACTCAATTTCATACAAAATTCCAAATCTTGCGTACAAATAATGGGACTAAATACTTTAACCAAACTTTGGGATCTTATCTTCTTGAGAATGTTATAGTCCATCAAAGCTCATGTGTGGACACCCTTTAACAAAATGGGAAGAGAAAATCAACATATCCTTGAGGTTACCCGAGCTCTACTTTTCACTTCTAAAATGCCAAAAACCTTTTAGGGGGATGCTGTCCTAACTGCTACATATCTCATTAATAAAATGCCAAGCAGAATTTTATGTTTTTCCACTCCACTAAACAAATTTCGAGAACATTTTCCTACCTCACGACTTAACTTGAATCTTCCGCTTAAAATATTTGGATGTACAGTCTTTGGGCATGTTAGCGCACCTCACATGGACAGTGATGTCCATGCAGACAAACCTCTGCTGGTATATAGTAGGCACAGGAAGAATGTTGAGTCCTAGATTATTCCTACTTGTAACCGTATAGGGCAGGGGTAGCTTAGTTAGGCAGTACCTAACATTATATATATAGAAGAAATATAGAAAGAAGGGGGTATCGAGAGAAATTGTAATTGTCCGCTTATAGCTGGGGAAGGATTTCCTTCTGCCTTGTTCTTATTCTATCATCTATACACCTACCGAATATAGTTCACTCCTATCATCGTACTAAAAGTAGACCCTCGTTCCATCAAGTATGTCTTCATTGGTTATTCTCCTACCAAAAAGGGGTATAAATGTTATGACCCAATCACTCGAAGGATGTTTGTTATCCTTGATGTTACCTTCTTTGAAACTACGCCTTATTACCCAAAACCTTCGCTTTAGGGGGAGAGTTCAAATGAAGCTCAGTTCCTAACCCACAATGTACCACCATAATCAAATCCTAGGGAAGAGGCAAGAGAGAAAAGGATAAGGAAATACTGGTTTACTCACGAAGGCCGAAATCAAAGTCCCAAGAAGACCTCACATCTGAAGCACTACATTAGTCGGATCCTGTGGAATATCCAACCAACCCAGAGCTACCTTTTGATCAAACAATAGAATCTGAACCAAATGATATGGAGTTGCCTATTGCTCTTCGGAAAAAACCACGATAATGTACTCAACACTCTATCTCATAGTTTGTATCTTATAATATCTTGTCTGAAAAATTTCATGCTTTTACCACTATCCTGGACATGATTAAAATTCCAAAGGATGTCCACGAAGCCTTGGAAGTGCCCGAATGGAATAAGGTAGTGATGGAGGAAATGAAAGCTTTGAGGAAAAATGGAACGCGGGATGTGGTAGAATTATCAAAAGGAAAAAGAATTGTGGGTTGTAAATGGGTATTCACTGTAAAATATAAAGTTGATGGCTCAATAGAAAGATACAAAGCGAGGCTGGTCGCAAAATTACTTAAACATATGGTATTGACTACATAGAGACGTTTGCACCAATGGCAAAACTAAACACTATCCGAGTCCTCTTATCTCTGGCAGCAAATTTGGACTAGTCCTTGCTAAAATTAGACATCAAGAATGCTTTCTTAAATGGGTAATCAAAGGAAGAAGTCATAGTGCAACCCTAGGATTCTGCGAGAAGGGTGAAGAAAACAAAGTTTGCAAGCTGAAAAAATCATTGTATGGGTTAAAACAATCTCCAAGGGCATGGTTTGATAGGTTTACAAAAGTAATAAAAGGACAGGGATATCAACAAGGACATTCAAATCACACAATGTTCTTTAAACATTCTGATAATGGAAAGAAAACAATTATGGCTATATATGTGGATGATATTGTCTTGATAGGGGATGAAACACTAGAGATGAAGAGAATAAAGGAAGTTCTAGCCACTAAATTTGAGATGAAGGATTTAGGTCATATGCGTTATTTCCTAAGAATGGAAGTTGCCAAATCAAAGAAAGGAACAGTGTTTGACAGAGAAAGTAAGTCATTAATCTCTTAAATGAAACTAGTATGCTCGAGTGTCAGCCAAGTGACACGCCAATTGAAGTCGAAAGGAGACCAATAGATGTTGGGAAACCAGCTAATAAGGAGAGGTATCAAAGACTCATAAGGAGATTGATTTACTTGCCACATACTAGATCAGGTATTGCATTTGCAGTAGGTCAGGTAAGTCAACACATGCACAATCCCATAGAGTCTCATCTAGGAGTGGTGTACAAAATTCTTAGGTATCTTAAAGGATCCCCTAGGAAAGGCCTATTGCTCAAAAAATGTTAGATCAAGAAAATAAAGGTCTTTACATATTCAAATTGGGCAAGATCAATAGAAGATAGGAAGTTCACATCTGATTACTGTACATTCATATGGGAGAACCTAGTAACCTGAAGAAGTAAAAAGCAAAATGTAGTAACCAGAAGTAGTGCAGAGACTGAATTCAGAGCAGCAACTCAAGGAATATGTGAAAGATTGTGGTTGAAGAAACTCTTGGAAGAACTTCATGTTACAATGGAACCACCTATCAAGCTCTGCTGTGATAATAAAGCAGATATTAATATCTCCCTAAATCCAGTTCAACATGATCGGACCAAGCATGTAAAAGTGGATAGGCACTTTATCAAGGAAAAGGTGGATGAAGGGACTATTTATATGACATATGTCCCTACAAAAGAGCAAACTGTAAATATACTCACTAAGGGACTATCAAGACAGAACTTTGACGAACTTGTTTGCAAGTTATACATGATCAATATCTATGATCCAACTTAAGGGGGAGTGTTGGAGATGTCAATTAGAGAAGATCCCAACAGAATATTACTTCTTTAATTAATATCATCAATATCTATGATCCAACTTAAGGGGGAGTGTTGGAGATGTCAATTAGAGAAGATTCCAACAGAATATTACTTCTTTAATTAATATCTGATCTATAGGAGGATTATTAGGGATCTCATGTCAAATCAAGATCTCTCCTATATTAGTTTACTTCCTAAAATAACTAATGTGGTTCCCTATATATATGTATAATGTAAACAGAAATATATAAGAAAGAATAAAAAGAAAGGCAGAAGTTTTGGCTACCGTGGACATAGGTCTCAAAAGTCTGAATCACATAAATTCGAATGTTTTGTTTTCTCTCTCAAATCTACATTAGGTTATGCTAAAAAAACTAAAACATTGAATAAAAATCAAATTTTATAGTTTTCATTAGAGATGGCAACGGACAGGTTGGACTTAGGCCATCTATTGCTCGAGCTAGATTCAAAATTTTTTTTAAAGCTCAGACCAGCTCGAGTCTAACTAGGCTTCAGGTTATTTATAACGCTAACCCAAGCCAGATCGTGCTTTCAATTGGCTCAAATAACCTAAAACTCGATCCTAAAACCTGAAACAATCATAAAACAATGTACCAACTGGAAAAGGCAAAAGGAAAGCCAAGAAGTACCTGATTGATCACAAAACAAAGTTAGACCTTTGCGCAGCCAAAAAAACCCTAAGGTAATCAATCATATGAGTCGCTTCCAAACAACAAGGTTTCAAAAAATACCAAATGAGTGTAAGAACTAGTTCCAAAAAAACTAAATGAGCGTAGGCAGTGGCAGGCGACAATGATTAAGAAGGAGAGACGCCCAAAGATGGAGAAGTTGGTGGGAGACTGAAGATACGACAAATAGAGATAGAGGAGAGGACTCTAACCCTAGTCGTTTTCATTTACCAATTGACAAAACGTCATTTTGTTAATGTAATAAAATGATTTCGTTTTGTGTATTACAAGAGGTTTGAGTTTTAAGTCAAGTTGGCCCGTGAAGCCCGAACCCGAGCCTGACTCAAAATAAGAATTCTTACTCAAGCTTCGGCCAAAGTCCAATCAACTCTAGTCGAGTCCATTGACTTTGGGCCTTACAAAACCAAGTTGGGCCAAGCTCAAGTTTTTTTTTGTCATCCCTAATTAAAAATAGAAACCAAAAATTAAAACAAACTAGTTTTTTTATTGAATTTTAAAATAAAATTACAAAACCAAAAACAATTATACAACATTTTATGGCAATGAACTATCCTCATTTACATGCAACCCACAACTCAATGTTCGACCAATAATATCAAAAGATGCTTAAATAACTACAATAGGTTATATATAATGGAGAATAATCCCAAATATATTTTTGAAAGTTTTAAGAAAATGAAACAAGGAAAATTATATAATTTTTGATAGACGTCTTTGAAATTGAGACTTGTATAATGTAAGCCATAGAAAAATCATATTTCTTCAATTGAGAATTCCTAACTCACTAAGCAGATCCAAAAGAAACCAAAACTCTACTATATTCCACTTCTCATCATTATACTACTTAGAGTAAGTTCAACAATAAGCTTTGGCTAAATGAAAGTGCAAATGCAACATAATCTTGTCAGGAACTACTTTCTACTTATCCATATTATCAAATAAGACAGGTCATGTCACTTAGCATGATTCATGAAAGCCATATTACTAGGTTTCTCTTAATTACCTGACCAATCCTATGAGCTCGATCTTCAGCCTGAATCAAGTCACCTGGAGTCCAAGATAACTCAGCAAAAATAACAGTACTCGCAGCTGTTAAAGTTAACCCAACACCACCAGCTTTGATAGACAGCTATATAAACACATTTCAAGATAAAATGAATCAAATTCATTTTAAACGAGATTTTGTAGCATCCAAAATCAAATATAAACCGAATTGGCATACTACTGCTGCCTTCGTAGCATCATTTTCCTGGAAATCAATAACCAAAGCTTGTCTTGATGCTGGGGGCGTATTTCCATCAATTCGAACGCAATCAACTTTTTTTTTCTAGAATTTCAGTAGATAGTGTAAGGATAAGCAATTTTAAACACATTAAAAACAACTTAAGATGTCTTACACGAAGAAACTCATGTATTGAATCAATCATGGTTTGATGGTGAGCAAATACTAGAAACTTGCAACCTGCCTGCTAGGAACAATGCAACAGTAAGGCTTTAACCATTGGGAAAGGACAATCATCAAACTTGTTTAAAAAATGGCATAAAATCATGAAAAATTGGAAAGAAAATCAAACATCATTGGCAACTTCCTACAAGGCGTAAGAGCAAAGATTTGAATGGTGGACAGATAATAATCCACAAGGACATGCGCCATCTGCCATGGATCTTAAGCTATCACTTTCACTACGTTACAAGACAAAGGAGTTTTCTTCATCTTAAAGTTTCTCCCTACTTGACTATAACAAAAATAAACTCCTCCACAGTTAATGCCCATTTTTCAATTAAATTCTGAAACATAATTATTCTTCAATTTATTATTATTTCATTTGCTCTAATGTACATATATTTGTATAAAAGATTTTTATAAAATAATGGTGAATGAGAAGCAATCACACAAGTTGAACCATATGCATTGACCAACTAGGAAACAGAAAAAATTGACAACTACCTCAATTACAGTTCCCAAATAATCTAGAACTGCTGGGATCTTAGCTTCTGCAGAATCAGTATAAATCTGGATTACAAAATAGATTTGTTAAATGAATTGCATGTTAGAATGTTAGGCAACAGAATGTTAACAGCAGAGTTGCTTAGAAATTGGTACAAAAGTGAAAGGAACATCTAAATGAAAAAGAAGGGTTTTCATAAGCAGCAAAATTCACCATGATTTAAATTGTCCATCATTAGTGCACAAAGAGAAACAATTAATTGTCATCAAAATTAAGAAAATAAAGCTAACTTAGGTGTTAATAACTTGGCACGCTATTAATATACCTTATTGATAAGATTCTTCTCAGTGAATTTCAACAATTCAACCTCCTCTTTTGATTTGCATTCCTTGATTTTGCCTTTAATCATCTCCAACTGCAAAGATATATGATGAAACAACAACATAATTAGATGTTATCCCTCCTTTTATGCTTCTAGAAACAAATGCTGGTTCAAGGCGATTAATGGATTCTACAAGCAAGTTAAATTTTAAGATCAATTGCCACTAGTAAAGTTACCTCTCGGAATAAAGCATTAACTTTTTTCATATCCTTCTCAGCCAGTTCTAGGAAGACCTGAGAATCAATTTAAAGGATGACTATTTATTAAACAAAGATTTCCATTCAACTCTTTAACAGAAACAAGTGCACACATAAAAATCATGGTTAGAGAGAAAATTAGAAAGCAATATAATTTGCTTTCATTTGAAAAAT
Organism: Erythroxylum longipes; assembly: GCA_027563885.1. Taxonomy (NCBI): domain Eukaryota; kingdom Viridiplantae; phylum Streptophyta; class Magnoliopsida; order Malpighiales; family Erythroxylaceae; genus Erythroxylum; species Erythroxylum longipes. The sequence continues at coordinate 55,064,636 of JAOQMS010000180.1, forward strand.
TTATGATGTTTTCTATTCTACATATTCCCATCAAATATAAGAAATTAATAAGCTTTTAGGAATGTGAAAGTGTGGCAAAATCATGTATATTGATTGATTGTATTTGATTAAATTTTCTATTATAATAAAATATCACATAAATTATAAGATTAGAAAAAACAATTCCTATTCAAATTTTGAAATAGTATTAGAGCCAAATTAGGCTTCTTGAATCAAGTCGTGTATATTGATTGAATGATTGCATTCGATTCAATTTTCTATTATATTAAAATATCTCATAAATCATGAGATTAGAGAGTATCCAACAAATTATAGGATTATATATTATATTAAAATATCTCATAAATCATAAGATTAGAAAATAAAATTCCTGCTCAAATTCTAAGATAGTACATCAACAACAAGAACATTTCAATTGAAGTCTCATTGAGACGTGAAATCTTGGGTGGTCCAAAAATATGCAACCTTATTCCTAACTAATAAAGAGATTGTTTCCGACAAATTCACAGGAAAAAAAAGAAGAAAAAATAAGACTAAAATAACAAGATAAAAAATATATAATAAAAAAGTATTATAAAATAAAAATTAAATAATAAATAATAAAAGATACTTATTAAAATAATAAAAGCAATAACAAAATAAAATCAAAATAAAGATAAATGATAATACTACTACTAATAATAAAAATAATAAAATATAAATAAATAAATAAGTACAAATGAAAATATAAAAATAAGTAATAAAATAAATAATACAATAAATATAGAACAATGTAATAGAAGATAAAATAAGTAATTAAATACACAAAAAAGAAAAAAAGACAAATAAATAAATAAAACAAACAAGCCATTATAAAAAAAATGTTTAGATTAAATAAGGAAATGTTTAGACCAAATAATTAAGAAGGACGTACTATATATTAAATTTTTAGCTAAATATAAGACATAAGACTCAAAGAACAAGGTTAAAAAGAAATATGAGAAAGAGAAGGACTACTTTATGAGATATCCTTTAATCGTATCCTAGTATGCCAAAGTTTTCTATTAAGGATCACGTATTCAATAAGTTCTAACAAAGCCATATCATTCTTAATCACCTCCCCTCAATTATTCTTAGCCCTTCCTCTTTTCCTCTTATATTCCTCAGGTACAATCTTCTCACATCTTTTCACTGAAGTGTCAGAATGTCTCCTCTTGACATGTTTGAACTACCTAAGCCTTGTCTCTTTTAATTTTCCATCAATACCAATCACTCTTTATTTGTCTCTTACCATTACATTCATGACATTATCTCTTCTAGTAAGATTGCATATCCAATGAAACATACTCATCTCACCACGATTAACTTATGACTATGCACCTGTTTAATGGGTCAACACTCTACCCTATAAAACATGGTCGACCTAATAGTTAAACGGTAGAATTTACCTTTAAACTTGATTGATATCTTCTTGTCACATATAACTCTTGATGCACTCTCAATTTAAGCCACCCTAATTTGATACGGTGGACTATGTCTTCATCAATCTCTCTATTGCTTTGGTTGATAGATCCTAGATACTTAAAATACTCTTTTTGTAGTATACCTTTTGAACTAATCTTTACCTCCATATCAAGAGTCACTCTATGTCCCAAAAAAATTACACTTTAAGTACTTAGTTTTAGTCCTGTTCAATTTAAATCCCTTCGATTCTACTGTATCCTTCCAAAGTTCTAGTTGGACATTAACTGTCTCTTTTATCTCATACATTAAAACAATATCATCAACAAACAACATATAACAAGGCACATCCTCTTGGTATTCTTGATAAGCTCATTTATCACAATTGCAAACAGAAAGGAGCTTAACAAGGAGCCTTAGTGTAGCCTGATATCGATAGAGAAACGCTTTGCATACCCTCTTATCGTCCTTACTCTAGTCTTTATACCTTCATACATATTTATCCATATATAGATTAAGGAAATCCCTTAAACTTCTAAATACCTTAACATGATTTCCCTAGATATCCTATTATAAGCCTTCTCTAAGTGAAAAAAAAAATCATATGTAAATTAAGTTGTCTTTCCCTATAATATATCATTAATCTTCTAAAAAGACATATAGTGTCTGTCATAGACCTTCCTGGCATGTTTCTCCAAGATAAGTGCATCCTTTCTCACTCTCTTCTGAACCACCTTCTTCCATAACTTTATGGAGTTACTACGTAATTTGACATCTCTATAGTTGTTATACCTTTGCATGTCTCTTTTGTTCTTGTATAGAGGAATTAACATACTAAGCCTCCACTCATCAAGCATTTTGGTAAAATTTTATAATCACATTAAAAAACTTGACTAGTCAAGTAAAACCCTCATTGTCTAGGCTCTTCCACACCTCTATGGATATCTCATCAGGCCATACGATCTTTTTCACTTTTCATAGTCAAATTAGAGAAATTTTGGGATAGAGACGATATCAAAGCCAAATTGGGCTCCTTGAATCAAGTTGTTTCTAGCCTTCATTGGTGGAAAACATATTTATGTTTTTTTTTCTCTTTTTGGTTCAGCCTTCATTGTTGGACCCTGTTTCCTTCCATTTCAACTTTCATTGTTGTCTCCTCCTTGCTTTATCTTTCTTATTATGCTCTATTCTCCAAAACAAAGCATTTCGTCCAGCCTTTACTGTTGGGATTGTCTAAGGATTAGCTTCCTTGTAAGAGGAAGAAAATGTCAAAAGTTAAAAAAAACTAGTACCAGTATTGCACAGTCAAAATATAATGCTCGATTCCAACAGTAAGGGGAATTACAAAGTATCTAGGTGGCATATAAATTAGATGGAGAGAACTACCTCAAATGATCCCAACTTGTTCATACGATTTTGAAAGGAAAAAGAAAAATAATACGTATCACAGGTATGGGACCAAAACTAGTGGATCCTTGTCTTGATTTATGGAATGAATAAGACTCTATGATCATGGCTTTGTTGTGGGATTCTATAATTCCTAAAAGAAGTGACAGGTGCATGTTCTTGGCTATGGCTAAAGACATTTGTCAGGCTATGCAACAAAACCTACTCCTAGGCCAGAGACACTGCTCAAGTAAATGAAATCAAGGTGGAAACCACGATTGCAAAACAAGAGAATAAGATTGTCACTAAATGTGTTACGCACACAATGAAAATGAACGCAAGGATGGCAGAATGGTATAGAAATCGTTATAAAGGAGGAAGAATTGATACAGATAGAGAAACTAAGAAATAAATTCATGAAATCCGTGCCTGTGCCTTGCTAGTTGTTACATGATATAGACCCTTAAATCTTACACTAAATAACATGTGTACATTGGTCAGGTGATAACAACAAAATAGAACTACATCGTATTGATAAATTAAAAATTACGATAAATGACTTCATTTTAGAGATATCATTGTGAAATGTGAGGTCTTCATTTCCTGCTGGATTCGTTTCTACATAACAATGCCTCCCCCTTTTGGAACGTTGTCCATAAGGTTAGCATCTAGGTAGCACTTTTGGAGCTCGAATAAGACACCCAGGTAGCCTCCTCTCCCGTGCGTCCTGCCCATTGAATGATTACCCATATCAGGGGTCGATTATGACGCTGCACAATTTTGCGGTCCAAAATGGCCTCAAGTTGTTTGTCAACACCATGTACTGCTTCCAACAATTCAATGGAAGTGATCGTTCCTTCAGATACACATTTCTTTAGTTGTACTACGTGGAAAGTTCGGTGAATACTAGATCCTTTCAACTACCAGTAACTGACTTGCCCAATTTGCTCCACCACTGGGTATGGATATGTCATACAAGGGAGATAGTTTTTGGTAATTTCTTTGTTGTCGAGAGCTTGAGAAACACCATGTCTCCCACTTTAAACTACTGCTCTATCGTCTTACGATCTACATATTGTTTCATTCTATTTTGGGCTTATTAGAGATGGAATTTCATTGAAGCCTTCACTGCCTCCCGATCTTTCATAATCTAGTCGACAATCATATTCTTGGAATCTCTCACAAAAAATAGTACGTACACTAAGGGAGGATACCCATATAACAATTCAAATGGCATGGAGTTGATGGCTTTGTGAAATGTGGTGTTATACCACCACAGAACCAAAGAGATCCACCCCGCTCATTACGTTGGAGCATCCGTGCAGAAACATCACAGATAGGTTTCCAAGGTGCAATTTACGCCTTCACTTTGTCCATCAATTTGCGGGTGGTATGTGGTGAAAAACTTGACATCGATGCACTGTAATTTTAAAAACTCCCTCCAAAATTTACTCAAGAAGATGGGACCCCTATCACTCACAATAATTTCCATCATCTCATGTAATTTAAAAATGTGATCAAGAAATAACCTTGCCATGTCTAGTGTAGTGACTGGATGCTTGATAGGTATGAGATAACTATATTTGCTATAAGCGATCAACCACTACCAATATCCTTGTCCTTCCTCGCGAGGGAAAAAGCCCTTCTATTAAGTCCATACTAATGTCCCTCAAATATCATTGATGACAAAATGATGACAGGGAATGATAATAAAGAGAAACAATTGCTAAGTCAAGGATTAGCTAGAGGGGTTTAAGATTAAGGCATTGGGAAGGTTTAAGTATTTCCTTAGAATTAAAGTTGCACATTATAGGCAAAGCATTTTTGGCTCACAACAAAGTATGTCAAAGATCTTAAGAAAACAAGCATAATAGTGTGCAAACCTACAAGCATCCTATTATCCAAATCTTAAGCTTGAAAAAGCAAAGGACTATATTACAGTAGACAAAGAGATGTATTAGTGCCAAATTGGAAGACTAAATTTATTTGTCTCACATATGACCGGATATAGTATAAGCAGTTAGTATAATTAGTCAATTTATGCACCATCCAAAAGAAGTTCATCTACCAACAGCTCAAAAAGTATTTCAATATCTTAAAAGAACTCTAGGGAAGTATATTTTGTCAAAAAGAAATGGAGGTTTGGTTCTTAAGACATAAATTGGGGCTAATTATGTTGTATCTATTGTTAATACAAGATCAACTTCAGGATATTGCACTTTTTTTTGTGGGAACCTTGTGACTTGGAGAAGCAAAAAACAAGGTGTAGTGGCCTGATCAAGTGCAGAGGTTAAGTTTTGGGCAATTGCTCAAAGTGTGCATTAACTAATCTAGTTGAAGATTATTCTTGAAGATTTGAATATTAAGTGGGATGGCCCTATGAGACTATAATCTAACAACAAATTGCAATCAGCATAGCTCACAAATCAAACATGATCAAATGAAGCACATTGAAATCAATAAGCAATTCATTAAGGAAAATTTAGAGAGTGGACTAATTTGTATACCTTATGTGTCTACTCTTGGTCAATTGGCTAACATTCTCATCAAAGATTTCAACAACTCATTGTTTCATACTATTGTATCCAAGTTGTAATAGAGAATAGCTATTCATTAGCTGGAGTGAGAGTGTGACAAAGTTATGTATATTGATTGATTAATTGTATTTGATTAAATTTTTTATTACATTATAATATCCCATAATTATGAGATTAAAGAGCATCTCATAAATTATAGAATTAGATATTATATTAGAATGTCTCAAAATTTATGAAATTATAGTCATTAAATTCATTTATAGATACTAAAATTTTGTATATAAGATAAGCCTGTTGTAAACGATTAAAAATATAATTCATATTCAAATTTTGAGAGAAAGTAAAAGTAAAAGATAAAGAAAGGAAAAGGATGTAAATAAGGTTTAACATTGTTTGGCTATAGGGGCCACATCCATAGACACAGAGACCACTGTGACTGAGGACAACTATATATCATTGTTTCCTATAAATAAGGATCATGATTATGTATCACACAAAAAATATATACATATTCGGTAATAACATCTACACACAGACACAAAACCACTGAGGGCTACATATTCATTACACTATCTTCTGTGTTACATAATCATGGTCCTTATTTATAGGAAAGAATGATATACATACTTGGTGATAATATCTCTTGAATTATAGAAACATATCAACAGACTGTACAATTAATCCTAAATATGTAAATCAAGAGATGGTTATAGGAGATGTTGCAATATTTGACATGGAAAAACATGGAAAACATATAATTGTGACAATTAAAATTAAGATAGGCATAACAAAAGAAATAGAACAACCTGCTGCCTACGCTTCACAGGAAGTTCAGAGAGAACATCCTTTTTATTCCTACGAATCATCACTGTTGCCTTCATTAAGTTGTGCAATTCTTCATGGTTACTTGCACCTTGATAAACTCCAAACACCCCCTAAAGGAACAACTTTAAAGACAAAAGCTAGTGGAAATGTATAATGACAAAAAAGATTTCAAATCAATTGAAATAAACTTACCCCTTTGCAATAACGGTTGCCATATTCATGAATATTCTTGTATACATCAGGATACAAGGCTTCCAGCTGTGATGAAATGAAGATATTACTATATCATTCATTGCAACCACTTTTTACATGTAAAGATGATATTCAGTAGCATTCAAAAAATACCTGCTTGAAAAGCTCTATTGGTCTAGATAAAGCAGGAGTTCCACTGAGTAATATTGCATATTGAGCCTTCTGAATTTGGAAATGATTGTCAATTCACCAAATAGAAAAAAAAATGCATGCATATATGAAGGCAAACTTGGAATATATGATAAGGGATGTCATCCACCAAAATGTCAAGAAAGAAAACACTTCAAGAGTTAAATCATTTTATGGAAGTGCTACAACTTCAATACAATATTTAGTTTCGATTACTAGCATAATAATGTTGTGGTAGATAATCAGAAACCTATTCTACAATATTATTTGATTATTACTGAAACATAGGCAGTTAAGGTTCACTTTTTAAAGTTTTACTTCTGTATTCGTACACACATAACACTAATCGTAGTACATAAGCATGCACACATACAAAACAAAGCTAACTAACCATATATGAAAGATTGTCTACACATAAACCATTAGTGGATAGTTTACATTAAGAATCAAAGATAATCAGTTGCATTTGTAAATGAAGGATAAAACGAATATTTGGCGAGTAAGATATGTAATGATAAACTAACACGTGCAAAGATGCAGCCAGATACCAAAAGACAACCTTTATAATAGGAAGAGAGGCAGTTGTCCTCTTTGCTTGAGAGTTTTTAAGAAAATGTGACTCATCCGCAATCACAACCTGAATAGAAGCATATCATTCCATGGAAAAGGCAATCATAAGTAAAAAGTAGGAAAACCAATAAACAAAATAAGCCAACAAATTTAACCAAAAAAAGAAAATTTGACAAGCTAAACTAGAAACACAGTTCAATAAATACTAGTTTTCCCAAATTCTCATGTTCATATGTCTCATCAAAAGAACCAAATTAATGGCGTTAGTTATTTAGATGATGTCATAAGAGTACTATCAGGTCATTTATTATTGACCTCTCTAGAAAACACTTGCAATACAATCAAAATCGAAATATGATAGCTTCAATCTTGCAAGGGTTAACACTTTTTTTCAGAGAGAAACATGGAAAAGGAAATTTGTAGACTTTCTAACAGAAATCATCCTAGTTTCCCCACTTTAGGAAGAACAAATACCGCCAAAATCATGATTAAGTAGAGATGACATAATTTTCCATTTATACAAGTGGTCAATTTTAACCCAACAATGTCTACTATGTACTAACAACGACAAAAGCCACCTTTATGTGCATGGTCACAACAACAACCCTTGTGTAACATATAAGCCACAAATTTTGGAACAACCTATCATACCATGATTTTTTTCTCCACCAAAATTCATGTTATGTATCCTTATGGAAATATATTACCCTTAAAAGAGAAAGGAAACAGCAAGAAAGTTCCATGCTACAAAATGCTAAAACCATGAATATCAATTCCTTCTGTTCTGTCACCAACGTAGCATTTTTTATACAAGCTATAGCTTCATGCTTGGACTTTGTATTGTCCACCCAATGAATAGTATCCCAAAAACTTTTCATAATCCTATTGGTCACCATACTCTTACACTCATTTTCGAACAAAACACTTATAAACCAAAATATTTGCAAGAATATGCTAACATTAAACCAAATCTCACCAAGTGCAAGCAGAAAGCCCCAACACAAACATATAAAACTCTATTAATCAACATGTTTACCTTGAATTTTGTAGCTATTAGTATATCTTGCAACTTTGGAACAACATCATAAGAGATGATATTAAATAGGCCATCTAGATGAACATTGCATTTGGAAGTTGAAGATACTATATTAAAACCGCCCCTGTTTGATCCACTCCACTGTGATAAAACTACCTAACAAAACAACTTCTTAGGCAACAAATGAATATTAAAAAAAAACAAAATGCATTATAATAACAATAATAAGTTGAGCTTGGTAAAACGAAAAATAATAACACTAGAAAGCATGAGATTAACGAAAAAACTAAACTTACCAATATATCTGATGAAGGAATATTTAACCATTGGTGAATCATCTATTAAAAAAAAAAAAAGGAAGAAGCATATAGGCAATTTGAAAAAACTAACTTGCTCTTTGACAATTGACATAGTTAAACAAACACTTACAGAGGCCCAATGCAAACGCAAGGAAGATGGCGTAAGTATAAGAACAGGCCAAGAGTCCTGAATGCATGAAGTCACAGCAATAGCCTAAAGAATAAATCAAAACATATATATTATAATTGGAATATGTCATGACCAAAAAATCAAACTAAGAGGCATTTGAACAAAAGTTTAACCTAGTTCCTGAAGACTAGTCAAACATTTTATAATTAATTTCCGTCATATCGACTTTCAAAATCAAACTTAATATTGTTTTGAATAACTACAATGTGAACAATAATAGTCTCCTTAGCATAACCTTCTATGTAGCTTAGTAGGTGCTAACCATAAAGAAATAGCTACGAGATAGACATGAAATAAAATCAAACACATCACTTATTAATTTCAAGGGGAATATAAAATGACCAATACTATATAGATTGTACGTAGGCAAAAGCGTCCTAGCTAATTATGTTTATCCTACGCAAAGTCATAAAAACAAACAAGTAGTGATTTGACAACTAAAAGTGGAATCTATCTAACATCATAAAAGTCATCATATGAAACTATGTCCCCAAGAATTACCATGTAAACGAGTAAATATTTAGTAGTTTCTACTTTATTTTAAACAGTAAAAATGCAAGCATACCTGTAAAGTCTTTCCCAATCCCATTTCATCTGCTATGAGGACACGCCCTCCATGTTGTAATGCAAACCTAAACAAAGATAGTTAAATTTACTTGTGCAGTTCTACCACTATATATCTTAGGGAAGAATGTAACATACTAAAATTTTATCATAAATGATGTATACCTAACACCATCTCGTTGAAAAGGTAGAAGCTTTGATTCAATACAATCAGGCATCCTACTGTACCAATCTTGTGAAGGAAATCAATTCACAAGCAGTAAAAGAAAATTTAGAATAGTTTAGAAAAGCATGTACAACCAAGCCAAAATGCAGACTACTAAACCATCGATAATGAAGCCCTAAAAGTTATATCGTGACTTTCAAATTCATTTATATTCAAAAGTTTCAAATATTTTTTTCATGAAGCCTTGAAAAACTTGTCTTCCCCTGCCCTTGATTAAAAATTTCAGTATTTACCTCTAAGATCTTGAATAGAAGAAGCAGCAACAATTGCACGTTGCACCAATGGATCTAAGTTTTCTACCTAGAAAGATTATAATGAGTAAAGATGACCAAACATAGCAACAAGAATCATCAAGAAATTGAATAGCTAACCTTTGAAGTATACATTTAGACAACATATGAAAGACAACAAAGTCATTTTCCAATATATATATATATACTACATCCAATCCCCAAATGTAGTGATGAAGAGTGGTATCACCTCAATATTGATGCCAGAAATATCATGGAGAATTTTTGTTGCCGATGACAAACAATAAATTGGAAAAATCCATAGTCTGCAAGTTTAACAGCAATAGATGAAGCAAAGGTTTCAATCTATATCAATGCTGGAATTTTCCAACATGAGCAAACTAGATTATAGATCTAAGAATAATTCATTTGTACTCAAGTGCATTAAATCAAGAACATGAAGTTATGTGGTTGTATGTGTATTGGGAGATTGAGCAGGAGAGAGACCTTTCTTTCGCATTCCAAGTGGCTTTAGGGACCTTGTGGATAGCAGCTACAATGGCCTGGCATTTTGAAAGTACAATGGCAGCTTGAAAAAAATAAGTAGCACAAAAAATATTTATCTAAAAAGGCACAAGGCATTACCGAATGATAGGGAAATTGAGCCGCAACATTTCCGCTAGCATGAAGGAAGAATTTTATGGAGAGCTTTGGTAATCCTTTTGAATTGTCATATTATTGATGGTTGCATCACAACATACATGGGCAGTAAAAAGTAATGAGCCAAATTATAGTTGATAAAGTAGCCTAGTGGTAGCTAAGTCCATCCAGCTAAAAGCAAATAATTTTCATATTGGGGAAATTAAATCTAAGCAAAGTATGTATGAAAAGAAAATATTAACCTCGCTTCGATTATAATCGCAGAGATGATATATTTAGAGTCTATATTATAGCATAGAACAAATGACATGTACAATAACAGAACGAGAAAGGGGGAATAGAGAACTGACCGGGCATTACTTTGGGTATTAAGTTTTCCCCAGGAAGCCGCAAAGATTCCACCTGGATCGGAGAAGATAAAGATGGAAATAAAGGTACAGAACTGAAAAAATAAGAGAATTTCGAGAAAAAGAAACATCTAACCTTGGTAGAAGAAGAAGACTGAGGAATGGAGTTGGTGTGATTACTACAGTGGCTTTGTTGTTGAGAAATTTTGTGTAAAGCTTCTCTTTCAAGGGAATCGAGTTCTTCCACACTAAACTCCCATTGGTCGTCCTCCAACTCCATCTCTTTTCGCGGGCTTTGCAAATCTGTTCCTCCCTCCTTATTTATAATTTCAATTTCTTTTTCCTTTATTTGGTTTCAAAAGCTATCGTCCGAGCACACTTCCGTCTTTTCTTTCTTGAAGATGGTTAGTAATAAAATATATCGAAATGTAACGCATTTCATTCTATTTTAAACAATAAAAATAAGAAACCTCCTATTCATAAAATTTAAGATGTAATAAATATATATTACCTAATATATTTTCAATAATTTTGCTTAATATCAATTATTTCTTCTAACCCTAACTTTCTTGTATATAATTAATAATATATTTATATTATTTCTTGTTACCCTAATAATAATATTTTTATATTATTAATAAAAATTATATATAATTAATAATAAAATTTTTATTAATGAAATAGAAAAATATATTAAAAAGTATTCTTTAATTTTATAAATATTTCTATATAAATAAATAATTTTTAAATATAAATTACATATAATAGAATAAAATTTATTAAATAATTA
>JAOQMS010000345.1:0-14619 GCA_027563885.1 Erythroxylum longipes
AGAATACCTCATAATATATTATTAATAAGTCAGAATGTCAATACAAAAGTCACATATGACCATTGGCCTAGGGCACAGTACTAACACCTTGATGTGTTTGTTAGTGTTTCAGGGTAAATGACAAAGAACGGAGAAGTTTCGACGAGTTTCAAGCCAAAACCATGGCCCATGATCATGGCACAATAGGCCACGATCGTGACAGAAAAAGGCGAGCCAACAAGACCTAGGCAACAATCATGCACTTTGGGTCATGATCATGACAGAGAGCTCTGAACCAATATACAATCATTCACTTTAGGCCACGATTGTGACAGGGAGGGCTAGGCACTGGCCATGATCATGGCCTACATTGGGCAGACACAAAAACAGCTAAAAACACCAAAATTTTTGGGACATTTTAGACTGTTTCGACCCCGAATCAACCTTAGGGCTTCCAATGTATAAATAGGACATGAAAAAACAAAGGAGTAGCCTTTTTGCATAAGTCAATTCCAAAACCCTAGAGAACATATCGAGAGATTTGAGTAAGGAGACGAAGGAAGAGAGACATGGAGAAGAAGCTTGACGCAAAGTACTTTCTGGAGTAGGTGGTTTCCTGCCGTCGCTGCCTCCACTAGTCTGTTCCAACATTATTTTCTAGGTTTATTTCAATTTTATTGATGTAAATAATTAGAATAATCGTTGAGAATAGTTCTTGTTGAATGTCGATTTTTGTCTAAACTCACCTTTAGGATTTTTATCTTTGAGATTAATGAAGTTTGATTTATTGTATTTTCAATGAGTTATCTGTGATTCGATTTCTATGCTTAATAATTCGGCAATAAACTGAGAGGGTGAACTGAGTGAATATCATGAAATTGGGCTAACAAGAGTTAGGTATTTGATAGATAAGAATTGAATCAAATAGGTAAATCGAGTAACGAGAGATAGAGCATAGGTTTCTAGTAGGTTATTAGACAAATTCAAAACTAATTTAGGTTTTGGGTAAATTAGAAATCGAGGGATTACAATTCCATAATTTAAATTAGGGATTATAAATTAAGGTTAAAGATTATAATTCGAGAGAGAGTAATCCACCTTAGGACAGTCTAGAACTAGTAATTTGATAATTGCATAATCGATTAGATTTTTATTAAATTCGGATTAAAACCCTCTTTTCCTTAATTGGTAGTTTTTAGGTTGATTCTTGGTTGGGTTGTGCAAAATTGCTATCTTGTCTACATTTTATGAATTTAATTCTTGAAATTGATTCTTTGATTGGTTAATTTCTGCATTAGTTGTTTATTTTGATTTATTATGAAATTTAGTCAAGTCTTAGATTTAGGATTAGATTAACCCTCCTTGGGGGCATGATACCATAGGTATTATATGAACGAGGCGTGCACTTGCGGAAATATTGAGGTTATAAATATTAAAACTTAGCATAAGTAACCTTGCGATCAAATCATATAAGTAAAATTACATGATTATAAGAAGGAGGATTTATCCTATCATCAAAGGCTAATATGATTAATTTTGAGTTAACAAGGTATCGGTCCTAGACCTTCAAAAGGGTTGATTACCCTCTCTTGAGTTATAATTGTTAAAACCTAAATCATAACTCCTAATTGAATTATGGAATTTGGAGTCCCTCAGTTAACAGAAAGCCCATAAATCCAATCAGATCTCAAGCCCTTTAATAGACTATTAGGTCCTCACATGAGATCTTTGTTCTTAGAAATTTTTGAGTTTGATTATTTTCGTGATCTATTAGATTGTTTAACTCTCGTTACCCAATCTAATCATTTTGCTATTAGTTCACTCTCTTGATTTGTTACCAAAGTATGCAAATACAACAAATAACCACAATAATCAATGTATTAACATCAAAAGAAATCATATTAACATTGATTCAGGAACAAATCCCTAAAGAAGTTTAGAACGTCATCACCAAACCCAAATTCCATCACTATCAAATCCATCTTATACATTCAAAAGAAAGAACAATAACAATGAAATGAAATGTCACTTTGAAGGGTTACACTAGATCAGGAAAATAATAGCACTGTAGATCTTCTTCTCCTTTTTCCTTTCTCCTCCTTCTCTCTTCTTCTTCCTCTCTCCTTGGATCTTTTTCAAATTGGCAAAAAATGGAGCTCCCTTTTAGGTCTTCATTCTTTTCTTTATATATCTTTTCTATTTAGAGCAAACATTAGGATTTACCTAGGCCCAAAATTTCAAAATATCCCTACAAAATTGTGTTTCAGAATCCGCTATGTAACTGTTGTCGCGTAGGCTATGATCATGGCCCATAGTGCCATGGTCATAGCACTCAATTTTTCTTTCTGTCACAATCGTGAAGGATGGAACCATGATTGTGGTAGACCACTAGGCTTCTGTCATGATCGTGGCCTTGGGCCTGCTTTGGATTTCATCCAAATTCTCTCCGTTCTTCGATATTTGATCTAAAACACTAATAAACACACCAAGGAACTTCAAATACATAAAATCTAAGCTTAATAGCATGCTCTAACCCATAAGACACTCAAAACACAAATATCTAACTAAACAACATAATCCTAACCTAAACATGCACTAATCATTCAATTCAACAGCTAAAAACATGCTAAACTACCAACTAAAATATTATTCAACCAACAACTATCAACATGCCCATACTTAAAATTTTTCTTATCCTTAAGCAAAAACAAAACAAGTAAAACACAAGACAAAAAACACACCTAACTACAAAACACACATATGCAACAATGGTATAATGTTGTTGAACTTTACGAAACAAATTTAACTAAAAACACGATCCTTTAAGTTATTCTAACTTATTAACTTGTGAAATCTATGTCTAAGTATTTCAGAATAAATACACATACTAATAAGGACTTAATCTCACATTCATTCACTCCTCTCACTTACACATATGCATTAATAACTTATTAGTCAACCAAAAATTGTAACTATCCCTAAGTAACTTTTCATGAAAATTCAAGATATTCATAAAGATCAGTAGGATTTATTAAATAACAAAATATTTTTGTTAATTTTATTAAAATGAACCTAACCTTTTGATGCGAAGGCAAACATTTGTGATGAATGCCCCCTGGTTGCTCAACTAGCCCATGTTTTTATTAAGTGACTTGGTTGGAATGTCATTATAACCTTTTGACGAGAAGGCAAACATTTATGAAGAATGTTGTAATAGTCGATTTCCTAACATATTGAGGGATTAGAGAAAGAATTGCAGTATATTAGAAAGAAGACATAAGTAACATGAATTGCAGTATATTAGAAAGAATTGGTATATTTGGGATATGATTTCATTCACGTGTATAACATGAGCATATATATACACATAAATGTTAATTTAGGAAAATTGCACTCAATTGACGTATTCCATGATATGAAAGGTTTAAAATGATTATGATTTAATTGTTTATTACTTATGTCTTGAATTTTGGTTTGATGGATTAAAAGTAGTAAATTTGGAATTATTTGTTATCATTGGAAAATTGATGAATTAAAATGTACATTTAGTCCAGGAAAAATGTCAAGTGGCAAGATAAGTTGACACATGAAAACTTAGGATGACTAAGCCTATAACATGAGTGACATTTGGCATTGAGAATTAAGTGACAAAAGGCATAAGAAATTAAGTGACAAATGGCAGCAGTGATTAAGTGACAAATGGCCTAACATAACTATGACAAATGGTAGCTTATGGAGAGGACAAGTGACTTACATGCATAGGTGACAAATGGCATTGTATAGAGTGACACGTAGCACCTACTGAGTTAAGCTACTGCGAGGATAGTTTTTGTTGTGTTCATTCTTCTTCTTTCCTTTATTCTCACCACCGAAACACACACACACCCTCACAACTTATGAATTTTGCTTCAATTTCATTCATAGTTACTTCAAGATCCATACAAAAATCTACTCAAAGATAGCTATAATCTGCTATCATCATTTTGCCTTCGTTAAAATCATTTTACTTCCATCTTGTACTTGGATGATTTTGTATGTATGGAGAGCTAAATTAGCTTGATCATTGAGGTGGAACCTGAGCTAAATATTTAACTAAAAATCTGATCTTTGTGGCATGTTGAAATAGAAATTTTATGATGACTGAATTGGGATGGAATGCATTGATGATGATGTTGTGCTGGAATGTGATGCATGAATTGGTTACTTTTCTATTTTGTTTGATGCATGAAAACAATAGGTTATATACTATTAAATGGATGATTTAGGTTGAGATTTGAAGTATAAATGAAGGTGGATTTATGATAAAGATAGGTGCTATTGAAGGGTTCTTAAATATGGAAAATTAGAGCTGTAGATGTGTTAGTAAAAGGTGACGGTTAATGACATAATTGAGTATAATTTTGTAAGCCTTAGTGTAGCCAATGATCGCAGGTTTTGATATGAATAAGTTTGAATAATTTAACCTCGATATTCCACAAACACACAGGTCATTCCCGTAGTACCTAAAGTGTTGATCCCACGAAGAGGGTTAATCTAATCCTAAACTCTAAAGCTAAAACCATTTGTAATAATTCAAAAGAACAAAAATAAAGCAAGAATTTATTTCAATCATGCAATCAATTCCAAGAATCAAATTTGAAATATAAACAAAATAGAAAATGCAACACCTAATCAAGAATTAACTTAAGAACTACCAATTGAGAGAAAGGGGAAATTTATCCGACTTGAATGAAAACCTAACTGATTATAAATTACTAGATTACTGGTTCTAGAAGGTCCTAGAGTTGATTACTCTATCTCGAGTTATAACCGTTAACCTTAACTTGTAAACCTTAATCCGATTATGTGAACTGCAATCTCTCAATTAACATTATATCAAAAACCTAAATTATATTTGAAGTTGTCCAAAAACTACAGAAAACCTATGCAAGCTTTCTCTTCGCACAAATTTATCGATTTGATTTAATTCTCGTTCTATTAAATCATCTAACTCTCGTTAGCCCAATTTGATGAATTTTCACTCAGTTCACCCTCTCATTTTACCACCGAATTATGCAAGTGCATAAATTAAATCACAAGAAATCCAATAAAAAACACAAAAATCAAATTTCATTAATGTCAAAGATAAAATAACCCGATGGTAGAACTTAACAAATAAATAAGATGATAAAAAAGGAAAATGTCCTTTGAAAATTCTCTGTAGCAAGGTTTGACGGATGCGATAGCTACTACGGGTAAAGTGAAGTTCCGAGATCAGGATGGTGGTAGGGGTATTGCGACGGTGGCTACTACATTGCAATCGACTGAGTATACTGACATGGTGGAGTCTCGACCATCCTACAAGTATCGTTTAGGACAAAAGGTTTCACCTCGTGCGCGTGTACCATTAAAGGCTGGGGATGTGATCATCGATCATTCATAATTGTGAGTCCGAGTTTCATTGTCTGCAAGGTTGAAAGGGCATATCCAACAGGCTTGGAAGTTTTTGGTGGTGGTCAAACTTCTTGGCAGCATGACTTCCTTCCATGTTATGAGTGATAAGCTGAAATCAATGTGGCCTCTCTCTACCAAACGTGTTGTTTCCTAGGTTCGTTTCTCGAATCTTTCACCAGAATATTATGATGAAGCGCTATTGTTGGAGATTGGTAGTATTATTGGAAAACCAATCAAAGTGGATATGCCTATGTTGGAATTGGAAAGGGGAAGGTTTGGATGAGTGGCGGTGGAATTAGGTTTATCTGAGCCGTTAATGCCAGATTTTGACCTTGAGGATATCTGTCAAAGGGGTTGTCTACAAGAAACTTTTACAGATTTATTTTTCATGTAGAAGGGTCAGCCACAACCAATTCGCTTATCCCTATCGTGATGAACAAGTAGTATGTAGTTTGGATGTTATTGGCGAGGGGATCCAGGTTATGGGGGCTTCAAGTTTGACATTAGCCCTAACCTCACATGCCTCTGCTCTAAGTATATATTGGCCTTGGATGATGGCTTCCCGACGAGAAAGACGACCATTGATGAAGATCGGTGATCATAAAGGTATGGTGAAAGGGAGTAACTGGAATTCAGGTGGTCCTGCTGTTGGTCAGGGCTCGGTTAAGGTGAGTGATGATCAACATGGATCACGTTTTGTTGTGTTGTCTGATGACACACCCCCATCTGATACATGCATGAATAAAGGTCTGGCTGAGAGGGCGTCCCATTTGGTGAGTACGCCTGCGCATAGGCGACTGGGGATGAAGGGGTCTCTTACTATTCCTTCTGTGCATGGCAAGGAACCAGTGAAGGGTACCACACAGGTGATGGGAAGAGCAAGTCGGATCCTTCTATGTTAGGTGGCCAACTAACATTTGTCTTTAACTTTGGTTCACTTGTTGACCACGCTAAGCAGACGTGTTCGATATTGGCCAAGGAGAATCGAATGGATGGTGTCGTGAACAAGTCTGGCTGGCATAAACTACACGGGGAGAAACCTCTAAAGGGTGTGGAAAATATTATTCACTTGGATGCCACTCGGGCTACTGCTCTGATAAGTGGAGGTTACACTGCTAAATAGTAACGTGATGATAATAAAGGTGATACTACTATTCGATTACCTTCTCCATCACCTGCTTCTCCAACTGGTGGTAGGATGGAAGATAATATAGTGGGTCGCTTCTGAGGCCCACAATGGAGCTAGATTCGACTATGATCGATGGTCCTTCCGTGTAAGGATTGTTGTTTTTTTTGTTGCTACCATTATCATATCGATATTAGCCTGGAATTGCTAAGGTGTTGCTAGTACTCGATTTCGAGTTATAGTTAAGGAGTTAGTTTGAGTGCATAAACCAAAAATACTTGTTATCACTTAGCCTCGTATTGGCGGAGACAAGGCATTGAGGTTGATGCGTTCATTGGGTTGGTCTAATTTTGTTAGAGAGGATGCTCATGGATTCTTTGGTGGTATTTGGGTTTTCTAGAATTCTGCTAAAATTTCAGTTTTGGTGGTCTCTTCCTTTCAGCAGTGTGTTCACCTTCGCTGGACGAGAGGTGTGTACTCTGCTATGTGCACTGCTATTTATGCTTATCCTTTCGTGGGTGAGCAAGTTCAGTTGTGGGAATATCTTCGCACGATATTGAGTGTTGTTGATGAATAGTGGCTCTTAATTGGTGATTTTAATTGCCTTACTGATTCTTCTGAGAGACAAGGTGATAGGGGTGGCCGATTGCATCACAGCTGAGAATTGCATAGTGTATTAACTACTTATGGCTTTTTTGATCTTGGCTTTGAGGGTCCTAAATTTACCAGTTTTTGTGGTACTCTATGTGAGTGACTGAATCATGCTCTCTGCAATGCTGGTTGGCTGGCATCCTTTCTAGGGCGGAGGGTGATCCATCTTCCTAGAATTAAATCTGATCATCGGCCTATTCTGTGTGTGTTTGCGTCAGAGGTTAGTGTAAGGATTCATGTGATAAAATAGTTTCGGTTTTAGGCCACTTGGCTCAACCATATGGGATTCTCTCCCTTTGTGGCTGATCATTGGAATTCAGATTCACAATGGTCCCCTGCATATGCAGCTTTTTTGAAGGATATTGGTACTTGGAAAGAGGAAGTATTTGGCAATATTAATTGACATAAAAATCATCTTTGAGCTTGGCTGAGTGGACTAGAGAAAGTTCTTGACGCCTGTTGGTCATCTTATTTGAACCAACTCTACCAGTAGGTTCAACGGTTGTATGAGTTGGTTTTAACTTAGGAGGAGCTACTATGGATGCCGAAGTCGCGGGTGAATTGGGTTCAATTGTGAGATCATAACACTAACCTTTTCCATCTTTCTATGTTGTCTTGACATCGGCAGAATCATATCCGTGCATTACAGGATTCCACAAGACAGTGGTGCTCAAATAAGGGCGAGTTGAAGCAAATGGCTGTAGGATTTTACCAGGAACTCTATTCCCTGGTTATTTCTACGTCGATTTCCTTACATATAGAGGCTATATTTCCCTTAGTTCCTATGGCTCCATTTGACAGTTTTGTGGATGGTATCACTAAGCATGTCATCCTCGGGGTGTTCAAAAGTATGGGGGGATACAAGGCGCTGGGACTTGATGGACTCTAGCCTATCTTCTTCATTAGTCAATAGACGACTGTTGGCAAGTCTGTCATTCACTGTATCCGTGAGTTTCTCACAACAGGTTCTTTGGAGCTGACTCTTAATGCTACTTTATTGGTCTTGCTCCCAAAGGTCGATAATCTAACGTCCTTTTCTCAGTTCAGGCCTATTAGCCTTTGTAATGTGTTGTATAAGGTGATTATGAAGCTTCTTGTGCAATATATGCATCCATACCTGTCATCTTTGGTTTCCCTATTACAAGCCAGTTTTGTACCCGTGCATCAAATTATTGACAATATTTTGGTGGTCCAAGAGGTGGTTTATACTATAAGGCGTTGTAGTGGAGCCAAAGGTTGGATGATTATTAAACTAGACTTGGATAAAGCTTATGATAGGGTTAGTTGGGAGTTTCTTGAAGACACCTTAAGTGGGGATGGATTTGATAGGGAATTAATCCGGCACGTTTTGACATGCACATGCACGGCTTCCATGCAAGTCTTGTTAAACGAGGAATTGTCGAATGTCTTCTCCTCAACTCATGGTTTGTGGCAGGGGGATTCTTTGTCTCCTTACCTTTTTGTTCTTTTTCTTTGTATGGAGCGACTTACACATATTATCTCTGATGCTGTACATCAGGGGTGTTGGCATCCTATCAACCTTTGTTTGACTTATCTTTGTTTCGCTGATGACCTGCTGTTGTTTCCTGAAGCTTCTTTTGATGAAGCCCTTATTATTCAACAATATCTTGATCAGTTCTGTGGGGCATTGGGTCAGAAGGTAAGTGCCTCGAAATCCACCATTCTCTTTTTGAAAAATACAACTGGGATGGTACAGGAATAGGTCTGTGATGTGCTTGGCTTCCGGAAAACCACATCATTTGGTCATTATCTAGGGGCTCAGGTGGTGCAGGGCCGTAACTTAAAATCCTACTATACAGGGATTTTGGATAATTTGCGGTAGAAACTCTCTGGATAGAAAGCTAATCAATTATCTATAGCAGGCTGAGTTACTTTGGCCAAGTCAGTTTTAGCAACGATGCCAGTATACTTGGTGTAAACTTGCCAGTTGCCTTCCTCGTTTTGTCAGGAGATCAATAAGCTTATTTGCTCATTTATTTAAGATTCGACAGATCAGTGTCGTAAAATGCATATGTTATTGTGGGAGGTGGCTTGTAAGTTGACCGGGAAGGGTGGTTTAGGGCTTTGACCAGCTGTGATTAAAAACCATGCTCCCTTGTTAAAGCTTGCATAGCGGTTTGTTTCTTCTCTGGATGCCCTTTGGGTTTGACTCCTACGTGCGAAGTATGTCTTTAGTGGTTCTTTATTACATCATCTGAAGCCTGCTTCGAGTTCGCCCCTGCCTGGTGTGTTATTTGTTATATTTGGCCAGTATTTGTTTATGGTTGCAAATGGTCTCTTGGAAGAGGTGATAATATACTCTTTTGGGAGGATGACTGGATGCCATCTGGGGACCCCCCTATATCACATACATGGGCGAAGGTCCCATTATCACTGAGGAATATCTCGGTTCACTATTTTGTCGCTCCTTCTGGCCAGTGGTCCATCAGTTCTCTTCGGCAGTTTTTACCTGAGACATTTATTATTGATTTGTTACTAGTTCCGTGCCCCTATGCAAATGTTGACCAGGATGAGATTATATGTCGTTTATCGCCTACAGGTCAATTTTCCATGCAATCAAATTACAGTTTATTAGAAGAGAATAGGTTGGAGGA
Source organism: Erythroxylum longipes (assembly GCA_027563885.1). Classification (NCBI taxonomy): domain Eukaryota; kingdom Viridiplantae; phylum Streptophyta; class Magnoliopsida; order Malpighiales; family Erythroxylaceae; genus Erythroxylum; species Erythroxylum longipes. The sequence goes on from JAOQMS010000345.1 coordinate 9,805, forward strand.
GGTGAGTAAATTATGGTCGACGATATGGAAGTGGCATGGACCGGAGAGGGTGTGAGCGTTCTTATGGCTTGGTGGTTATGATCTTTTAGCTACCAAACGGTAGTGTCATTACCGCCAACTTGTAGCTGACTCCTTGTTTCCTCGCTGCTCAACTGAGGAAGATTCTACTTTGTATGTACTTTGGGATTGTCCTACTTCTCGTCGGTTGTGGGAAAGGCTTGTTCTGACTGGCCTGCAGTTACAAATTTTTTTGGCTTCCCTCTCAGATTAGTTATTATTATATCTCATCCAATCGTCCTCTTTTAGGGTAGTAGGCATCCTTAGGCCGGTCCTGTTTGGTACGGCGTGTTGGCTCTTATGGAAATAGAGAAATGAAATGGTATTCCAAGCTGTATCGCGAGGGGTGGAGGACTTACATGTTACAGCTGTTGTTGTTTCTCGCCAATTCTGGACTGCTTTGTGTGTTACCCGCTTATTGGTACCTAGGTTAGGGCGTCTGGAACATCGTTAGGTCAGATGGATCCCACCCATCAGGGGTTGGGTCAAACCAAATTGTGATAGATCTTGGATTGCTCAGACAGGGTTTGGAGGTGCGGGAGGTGTGCTATATGATTTAGAGGGATGTTGGCTGTAGGGTTTCTCACACTCTCTTAGTTTGAACACTGCGTTAGAAGCAGAATTATTGGGGGTTCGTATAGGGTTGGAGTTATATCAGAAACATGGAGACACGCATGTGCATATAGAGACAGATTCTAGGGAGTTGTGGCAGCTATTAACACTGTGTGACCTTTCCACGGGGTTTGGACTTTGGTTCATGAGTTCCATCAGCTATTTAGTCAGTGCAAAGAGGTCCGGGTGGAACATATCTTATGTGAAGCTAATCAAGTAGTTGATTATCTAGCACGCCACGTCGTAGCACTGACTATAGGAGTACATGTTTTTTTGAGTCCTCTAGTAGAAATTATGCAATTGTTATTCTTTGATTCCATTCTTTGTTTTTCTGAGGCCGATTATAGTCATGTAGCTTCGACTTGATGATTTATTTTTAATGACGTATCCTTTCTATCAAACAAAAACCCCGAAGGTGAGTTTAGATATTCCTTAACATTTATACAATTCTATCATTAATGGCTATCCTAATTCCATACAATAATAAAAACAGAAAATTAATCGGAGATAAAATCAGAATGGAGGCAGCAACTGTGGGAAACCTCCTATTCTGGGAAGTACTTCGCGTAGGCTTCTTCTCCACATCTCTATTCCTTGTTCTCTTTTTCAATCTCTCGTTGAACTCTCTAGGGTTTCTTAATTGTGGCTGATGCAAATAGCTCTGTCTCTCTCTCTGTTCTTCTTGTTCTTTAAATACCTTTTGTGTTTTAAGTAGCGCTAAGGCTTTTTCGAGGTAAAAAACGTCAAAAAATTGCTCGAAACTTGATGTTTTCACTTGTTTGTGTGTGGCCTTCCATGCCATGATCTTGGCCCTGCATGCCATGATCATGGCCTACATCCAACCCTTCTGATCATGGGCTATGTCAGAGTCTTCTGTCATGATTGTGGCATACGGACCATGATCGTAGGCTGGTTTTAATGCTTCCATCATAATTGTGGCCTTTTATGCCACAACTGTGGGCCATTGTTTCAGCTCGAATGTCTCCGAAACTTCTCCATTCTTAGATGTTGACCTGAAACACTAACAAATACATTAAGGTACCTCAAAAATATGATATTTAAGCTCAAAGATTTATACTAACCCATAAGAAACACTTAAACACATAAACTAACACAATTCTAACCTAAACCCATCCTAAACACTCAAATTAACACTAAATACATAAAAATGAAAGTTGGAAAATTGCAGGTGTTAGAGATGTCTCTAAGCTTGTAAAATTCGTGAAGTATTGAAGGTAGTAAAGTTACACACATTAGTAATGTTGATGACAAATTATGGAATTTTAATTTCAGCCTTGTGCACATGTCGAACCAGCTGAGAAATTTCACTCCAAATTGGTATATTTGGACTTGATTAAGGCTAGGAATGATCCTAGATTGTTGCTTAATTAATTGGTTAAGAGCTTGATAATGTTATGTAGTTAATTGATGTCATAACCTAAAGAATGGACTGTTTTGATGTAGTTAAGTTCAAATATGGAAATTATGATTTGTTAAAGGAATAAATGAGTTTTTTAAATGAAAACATGATATTAAGGACATGAGTAATGTGTATAAGGTATGGATGAAAGAGCATTGAAGAACATGGGATAATTATGAATGAGAATTGGGTAAATGTATGAATATGTATTGTTGGAAAAAGTTTGGAGAATGTGTAGATCTAGCTTGCTGAAATTCCAGATTTAAAGTGACAATTGTGTGTGTGTTATAAGAGGTTTTTTGATCATGAAAGTGTTCAAGGATAAGTGTAAAGTATGGTTGATGAATTTGGAGTGAATCAAGCTAACTTAAAGGTACAAACCTGATTGCAAAATGGTAGTGTACAAAATATAATGTTTGAATGGTCTTAGGGTATATAAGCACAAATTGAATAGTCAAGATTTATGTATAAGAATACATACCTGAAAATTCAATTAAGCATACATTGAACATGTCACTTATACATGTGTATGACTGAATATTCATATGATTAAACAAGTTAGTGATTTGTGAACTATGTATGTATTACATGACTATAGACGCACAAGTTGATCGCTAACATCCAGACATTGCCAGATCATCAAGGAAATAGCTTTTATGGAGCGTACTGTGAGTTATCCTACATGTTTCTCAGTATGATTGAATTGTTTTTAGTTAACTTTCAGTTATTGAACGATTTACTTATATGATTGCTATGATTCCGGACATTGTTGGTCCGAGGAGTTTGATACTTAGAACTGTATATAGAAGTGTTTTCAAATTGTATGTGTAATATGGAATTTGTGCTCAACTGAATTGGAATACCAGAATCAAGTATGAAAAATGTGATAAATGACATGAACATGTTAAATGAAAAGTATTGGTAGCATATTATGTGAATTGATGCATTCCATTACATTGATATGTATGATCAGATAAAGGAGTTGTGACTGGAGTGACCAACGTGAAAAGGAGCTTTAAGCTTAGGAATTGTGCACAAAGAGCCACAAGCTCAGTTAATAATAAGCCCGGTATCCACAATAGATAGGGACAATAAATGAAATGAGACCGATATTCACAACAGATATGGGACAGTAAATAGGCGCTTGGTCACAACAAAGTAAAATGGAGTCACATGTACATTTGCATATTTATAACTTTACATGTATCATATGAATGATTGAGATGAATTGGATTGTTCTAAAATGGTGATATGAAATGTTTGTAAACATGCTGTACTTATTGAAATATGGTAAAAATAAAATGTGATGTGGGATTTGATATTGAATGAGGTGATATACTTGTTGAACTTGGTTATATACTTGTTGAACTTGGTTATATACTTGTGATGTTTATATTTTGACTTGAGTGAGCACATCGATGATGGCTTACTCACTGAGTTCACAAACTCATCAAAATTGCAATGTTGATTTTTAGGTACAAGGAAGTTCTAGCTTATAAGGCAACCTAATAGAATTCTAGTACTGTCATTTTAGGAACAAGAGTGGCTAAGAGGTCTAGTCAGCTGATATTTGAGAAGTCTAGTTAGAATGTTTTCAGTTAGCATCCCATTTCATAATGTACATTTTGTATAGAGTAGTAAACTCTCAAATGTTATGTAATGTATATACATGGATTATGAATTGTAATCACACAATGTTAGTTTACGTTTGTGAATGTAATGGGAAGATTTTAATCATTTTGAATGCTTATGAAATGTGTGATGCCTTAAATAAGTTAATGTGATTGCTCCAACGTGCCATTCTCGTAAGGTATGTTCTCGAATATCCTCTAGATGTTTGGGCATATGAACCATAAAAGTAATTGTTACAAATGCCCCCTGGTTACTCAGCGATATCACATTCTTAACTGGTTACTAGCTCTATTCATAACCTGATTTTTTCAAAAAGGGCTATCGAAATAGTTATTTATTTAAGATTTACACACATTTATTTATTTATTTTATTGCCTACCTCATTTCATATGCTAATCATTTTCATGAAAAGATACTAACGATGTTATTTATTTGATTGACCTAAAATTATAAATGAATGTGGTAAATTCCTAGAGTGAATGAACTAACATTGCATCCAAATTAACATGCATATTTAACCTAAACAACCTAGAACACTAATTTCTCAAGCTAATATTTCTTATCAACCTAAAAGACTACATTTAAAGCAAAATCGATTCTGTTAAGTCCTAGCCATTGACACATTCACATGAATCACTTCATGCAATCCTAAATAAAACCAATATACAACATGCAAAATTCACATTAAAATAAAAAAATACAATGCACACAACCCTCCCCACACTTGGACAACACATTGTCTTTAATGTGAGAAGAACAAACAAACAATACATAAGGTGGGAATAAAAATAATGAAACAAGAGAAACATGAGAGCAATTGAAAATAACAACGTAAATAAAAGACAAAGGTTAGAGTATAGAACTATAATGCTGATTGAGGTGTGATGGTGCCGAAGGTGGTAGTTGAGCACCTTGAGCCTTGAAATATCTGTGAATGTGATATACGTCCTAGCTTTGGCATCGCTGTTCTCTAGCCATCTCCTTCAACACCTTGACACTTTCTGAAATGGTTTTGTCAGTGTTTGAAATGGTTTCCAATACCTTCTCCCAGCCCATTGGCCCTTCCTATTTTGATTCCTTATTGGTTGAGTCCT
>JAOQMS010000376.1:0-17746 GCA_027563885.1 Erythroxylum longipes
GTCATGAATGCATGTACAAACATTTTTCATGTGCAAAAATCACTATTCACAATTGCATGAGCATGAGATTGTGTTTTGCTACTGATCTCACGTATACCCATTTCTATAATTCAACCCGTTATATGGAAACGGGATGTTACACTGTTGGTGGACTGCATGTAAGGCTGCTATTGTTGGACTGGAGACTGGTGAAGTGTTGGGCGTCTGATTGCTGGTCTGGCATGTGCGTGCTTTGAGAGTGGGTGCCACATTAGTGACCTACATTGTTTGTTTTTTTCAATATTGTAAGAAAACTTATGCTAGGTGTACGCTAGCTGGTGGAGATGTGGTGATGTGCGTTGTGGGTGAGAGGTGAGTGTGCAGTGGAGCTGCTAGTGAGGTGTGAAGAGACTGCTGCGTCGGTGTTTAAATTTTCCTGCGTTGTTGGGCATTGCTACTGAATATGTAGTAGAGCTACTGGTGGTCTGCAGAGAAGCTGATGGTCTGCGTGAGATGGAGCTTGTTGATTTTGGTTTTAATTAGCTGGAATGAAGACAACATGGTGTAGTGGAGATGGCTGCTTGGGTGTTCAAATTTTTAAATTGTCTTTTCCTGTAAAACAAGAAACAAGAAAATTAGGTTTTTTTAATAATTAAAAATAATAATTAAGTAAATAATTATGCGATTTGGTAGTCTAGAATTTTAAGACCTTTTTTCCCTTTAAGCCAATAAATTTATGTTTAAAACAAACAAATGCATCAAAGAAAGAACTAAAACAAAATTAAAAAACTATTATATTTTGAATTGCCTTCCAAAAAGCGCAATTGTTTAACATCGTTATGCTCGACGTGACCGATTCTTCCCAAACTTCTATGTAATTGCAGTTTGCACTCCTTAAGTAATGCTACTAACCCTTCCTCTTACTCTTTAGTCAACCTTTTTGAAAAGATTGTGGGTAATAACTTTCCATTACCTAAATAGACATACTTTAGGCGATAAGGTAACATCTTTAACTCTATCTTCGGAGCCTGCAAAACAAAAGGTAAGATTTTCTTGTGAGTTATAATCAGTTCATCATTTAAAGTTTTCAAATCTATTAGCATTGTTGTCAATGATTCTACAACTTCACAAGTTTCATCAATTTGCTCGTTCACTTCCAATTTATCCTTACACTCCAAAACATCTTTAACACTCTTCTTTAAACATATCTTGCATAAATGAATTCACAATATCCATATGATAAACAAATTGACAATCATTCAGGTACTTCAGTGCTTCAGAAATGTTGAACTTTACTATTTCTCAATCAAACTCTACAGAAAGAGTACCCTTGTGCACATTGATTATCATTTTAGTCGTCTTCATAAATGGCCTACATAATAAAATCGAAGCTGAATTTTCAACACTATGTCCATCCATTTTCAAGATGTAAAAATCCACTGGAAATATCAAATCATTAACTTGGACTAAAACATCCTCAATAACTCCAATTGGATGCATATATGAATGATCAACCAGTTGAATAATCACATTAGTTTCTTGCAAAGAATTCAGATTTAAAGCTCGATGAATTAAATATGGCATGACATTAATAGATGCACCTAAGTCTAGCATGGCACGCTCAATTATTCTATTACCAATAACACATGGAAGTGTAAATATACCTGGATCTTTACATTTTTTTATCAATTTCCTATTTATCACAGCTAGTACATTCTTACCCAAAAATATTATCTCCTTGTCCTTCAACTTCATTTTATTTGTGCACAAATCCTTTAAGAATTTTGCATATTTCGAAACTTGCTTGATGGCTTCCATAAGTGGTAATATTGATTTCCACCTTCTTGAAAGTTTCTAAGATCTCTTTTTCATATCTATCTTCTTTTGGTTTAGCCAACCTGCTAGGAAAAGGAGGTAAACGTGCATTAATTGATATTGATGAAGATGAATCATTTTTTACCTTTGTTGATTCCTTAGTTGGAAGTTCTTCCTTCTTTTCTCCATCGTCATACTTTTCTACCTCCATTGGTAAAGAAGTTTCATAGTGAATTTCCTTACCACTTCTAGAAGTCATTGCACATACATTCTCCTTAGGATTCACTACCGTTTGAGAAGGTAATTTCACGAGGTAGCCAATTGAGTGATCTGATTTCCCAAGTTTGACGGCTTCCCCTTGTTTCCTGTTGAAATTGTTGAGTATTATAGAAAGCACCTTAACAATTTCATGTAAAGACATACTTGAATTGAAGAGTGAAGTTGAGCATATGTAAGAGCTTGAGGTTGTTTAAAAATGTGAGGTTGATATCGTTGTTGGCTTCCTTAATTTCCATAGCTCAAATTTAGATGATTCCTCCATCTTGGATTGTAGTAATTGGAATAAGGGTTCGTTAAGGTTGACCAAGAAAGCCCCCTATTGCATTAGCTTCTTGAAGAGAGTCTTGTTACAATGTAGGGCACATATCCGTAGGATGTCCAGCGAATTAACATATTCCGCACACTCTTGCTGATGGCAATTAACCTAAAACCATTTGACAAACTAGAGTGGTTAAATCAGAAATTTTATCCTTAAGGCACGTGTTACTTGTAACATCTCAGTACCCCATGATCAGGGTTAGGACGTTAGGATTCTTTTCACGAGAGTTTATTGGAAATTTAGAAGTACATTTTATGCACCATATGGCATTCTCAGACACGTGAATAAGGTTGACACTCATTAAAATAATTGTACTAGTATCATTGACATTTTCATTTTCACTAAAAACCCAACCAAATCCACCCTAGAATGATGATGGTCGTGAGATACATGGGAAAGCTAGGGTTGGTGTGTTTTTGAAGGATTTGGAGATAAATCAAGTAAGTTACATGTTTATCTTCATGGGTTTGTGTTTAATAAAGCATTTATGATGAATAAATTGAGATTGATGATCATGAGTTCTTATATATGTGTTTTAACGTGGGTGTGGGTGTAAACAATGAGATTATGTATTCATAATTTGTTGGATAAATGAATCATTTATGATAACGAGTTATGGCATGTTTGAATTTGAAAAAGGAAGTTTGAAATATGATGATGTGTGGGAATGAAGAGGTAAATGGAATCATATTTTATTTTTTGTGTTATGAGGAATGATAAATTATGAGTGTTAAGTTAAGAAAAGGATATATGATGATGTCTTGAATTTAGATGATTTATAGAAGTGAAATACAAAATGAGAATTGGAGTTGAAATTGTATAAGAATATGTTATGTTTTGGTGTTTTTGATCAATCATGCATTTTGATTTGTGTGTGTATAATATTGAGATGAAATCGAATTATGAATGAAGAGGAAATAATGAGGACATGAGCTAGAAATGATAGACTAAGCAAAAGAGGTTAAATAGGATAAACATGTCGATGAAGTGTCCTAGAGTATGTTATATGCAGTGTTTTTATTGAACATACATCTGTGTTTTGGCCATAACTGATCTGTGAATATCCAAATTGGATGGATTTTGATTTAGAGTAAACTAGAAATATATGGCTACAATTTTCATGAAGGAATTAAATTTTAATTATGTCCTTACTGGTCTTGAAATTTAGCTTGGAGTTGAGTTTTGGCATAAGCTGCAGCACTACCTTTGACAGAAATGTCCTTATTTGCTCGAATAAACTGTATTAATTGAAGCTGAATAAGATCATGTTGTCTTCATAAAATTTTATATTATTATCTTAGCTTTCTATTGATATAAAATTTGTAATTTTTGGATATCAGAATTGAGAGATACGAGTTTTTGAAATTGAAGTGCACTAATTCTTCAATCATGCCCTAGCCAAAATTTTGAACATGCACAGTCTGTGGTATTTTGAGTATAACTCATAGATTAATGAACCAAATTGTATGATGTTAGAGTCAATAGAAACTTAAGGCATAGGGGAACAATTGTTTAGAAGAAAGTGTTGTCTAAAAACTCCATCTTCGTTGTCATAATGATCATGCAAGGTTGACCCGAAAGTGGGTTTTGAGAAAAAATGGAATAGTTAATGAGTGTATGAATGTTGACACATTTGGAACACAATTGATCTTTGCATCTGTTTATTACAGAATTATACCTGGGCATATGTCATTGAACATGCATGTTACATTATTCATTTATAAAAATGCATATTCAGTTACATGAACAATATGGTAACATGAAATAGTCTTTGATTGTATATAGAAGAGCAAGTAGAGCGACTCTTCCAGCTATTGCCGGAACTTCAAGGCAATAAACAAAAAGGGAGCAATTATGAGTAACCTAAGATGGTCTCACCTTGATTGTTTGTTTAATTTTAAATTGAGGTTATATGTGATGTTGTGTACTGATTCCAGACAATTAATTGTCTGAGGAGTTTAATATTTGGGAATATATTGGAAGTGTTCCTTGAATGTGAATGTGATTGACTACATGTGTTCTCAACTTATATGTTGAATGCTGGACTAAAAGTCCAATGATGAATGTGAATTGGAAAGTGAAAGCGAAAGCGAATGTGAATGATTGAACATAATAATTGAATATGTGTCATGCACTTCATTCCAAAAATGTATGAAATATAAAGTCAGTTGTGACTGGAATTGCTAATGAAAAAGAGCTTAAAGCTCAGACATCCGTGGTAAGAGCCTATGGCTCAATTTGTATGATAGAGCCCGGTATCCACAATGGATACGGGACAGTATGATAGATCCCAGTATCTACAACGGATACGAGACAGTGAAAAAGTCACTTGGTCACAACAATGTAATAAATAAATTTGAGTCTCATAAACATTGCATACACATATGATATGACTAAATTGAGCAATTGCATTGTTTTGAGTAGTTGTATTGTATGAAATGTGTGATGAATATGTCTTTCATGATTTTAATGAAATGATGAAATGTGTGGATTTTTGAAATGGGACAATTGTGTACAAAGTATTTTGTGTTATTACATGATGAAAATTGGGATGATGTAAATTATGATGACTTAAATTGTGTGTTACATGACAAGAGTGAACCATCGAGGATGGTTACTCAACTAAGTTCGCAAAACTCAACCAAATTGCAACGTTGACATTTTTAGGTTCGAGATAACGACGACTTAACTCCTAAGAATGCTTAGAAGGGCTTTTGGTATAACTTTTGGATAAAAGAACATGGCTCAATGGTCGATCAACTGGGAATGAAGGAATAGTTTGTTTTAAATTTTTGTTTAGTTTCCTCATGTATGTAGCAGAGTATGTAGACTGAGTTGTAAACACTCTAGGTTGACATTGTAAAATATGGATGATGGTTAATGCTATAGTGTACATTATAGTTTGAGAAATGAAATGAGGAAAATTTTGGTTTTCAAATAATCTGTTATTTATGGTTTTACTTACGATGCCATGTGATATAGTGAAGGTAAAATCGTTAACACACCATTTCTATCGGGCATTTGCACGTGTGTCCGAAGGGTGCACGTGTATGTGTCAGATGGGAGTGGGGTGTTACAGTTGGTGGTATCAAAGCATGGTTGGCATCTATAGGGATATGTAGAAATGTTACGCATAACATATTATGAGAATTTCGGATGATAATTGAAGTTATTGTTTATTGTAAGTCATCTGCCATAGGTGATCAAATGGAACAATCAGCTGACCTAGGCTCAGAAAAAGCTAGTAGAGAGTCATCTATGTCTCAACCTGAGGGAATGCCTCTAAGAATTCCTGAGAAAAGGGAAAGGAGGTACGATAAATTGCAAAAGCAGGGGCTGTGGACTTCTATGGAAGTGTAAACCCTGCAGATAGAGAGAACAGAGAGAGTTTTTGACCAGATGGACTGTGATTTGGACGAGAGGTTCGACTATGTTGTTTCTCTATTGCAAAGCCCAGCTTACTAGTGGTGGAAAATTGTTCTAGGCAGTACCATTAAGCCTTGTAATTTGAGATGGGAGGACTACTTGAGGGTCTTCAAGGAAAATTATATGCCCAAGATCTACCTGGACAGAAAGATGAAGGAATTTTTAGATCTGAAGCAGGGCAGGATGTCTGTGGTAGAATATGAGATTAAATTCAATGAGTTGATGGGATATGCTACTGCCTTGATTTCTACTAAGGAAGATAAGTTCAGGAGATTTGAAGATGGGTTGAACATGGAGATTCAGATAAGGCTAGCTCTTACTAACTTGAGCAGTTTCATTGAGCTCATAGCAGCCTCGATCTGAATAGAGTAATTGTTGAGGAAAATTTAGTCTGAGCAGAGATCAGTGTGTAGAAAGAAGAGGCCTAGTGAATTTCAGGGCAGTTCTAGCAGAAGGTTCAGTAAGCGTTAGACCCAAGCTTTTAGAACACCGATTGGATCAAGATAGTCGGGGTTCAAACATAGGGATATTTTTGTTCAGTCTGGCAACAATAGAGGTGCACTATCGGGTCAGTTACTGACTTTTGAGCATTGTGGGAAGAAGCATAGTGGTGAATACTAGAAGTTGATAGGAGCCTGCCTTCAATGCGGCTCATTTGATCATCAGGCTAGGGACTGTTTTATTGTGTTTAGAGCACTATCTAGTAGGAGAGGAAGTATGGCAATAAAAACTACGGTTCAACAAAGCTAAGCCAGTGGGTCTGGACAGAGAAGCTGGGTAGGGGCAGAATGAGTTCCGGGTGTCCTTCTGTCAGGACTGAAGTACAGAGCAATTGACCACAATATTAGGCTCGATTTTATGCCATGATTAGACAGAAGGCTCAGGATGCTCCTGATGTCGTTACAGGTGTGCAACTTATCTTTGATTTTAAGGCTTTTGCGTTGTTAGATCCTAGATCTACACATTCTTTTATCATACCTTATCTGGCATCTAAATTGCACTGTGATAGAGAATTATTAAGATGTGGATTAGAGGTGAGTATACCGATAGGTAATACCACCGTGATAGGAGAGGTCTGCAAGAGGTGTTTAATTCGAATTGATCAGGCAGAGTTGGAAGCAGACTTGATTGTGTTACAGTTAAAAGAGATAGATGTTATTCTAAGCATGGATTGGCTCACTGCTCATAGGGCCATCATGAACTGCTATACTAAGGAGGTAATTTTAGAATCTCCTAATCAACCGAGACCAGTGTTTAGAGGTATTAGCCAAGCAGTGCTAGCCAGACTGATCACATTCATGAGTGCTTTAAGGTTAGTGCAAGGGGGATGTGAGTCTAGATTAGCCCACATTATTGATACTAGAGTTAAGCAGAATATACAGGACATTCTTGTAGTTAAAGAATTCCTGGATGTGTTTCTTGTAGAGTTATCTAGCTTACCTCCAGATCGGGAAGCAGATTTCATAATTGATCTAGTTCTAGGTTCTGCTCCTATATCTATTCCCCCATATAGGATGTCAACTGTGGAACTCAAGGAGTTGAAGACTCAGTTGCAGGAATTGCTTGAAAAGGGATTCATTAGGCCCAGTGTTTCACCTTGGGAAGCTTCAGTCCTATTTGTGAAGAAGAAAGATGGCACTTTGAGATTGTGTATTGACTATAGGCGACTAAATTGGGTTATAGTAAAGAACAAGTACTTGTTTCCTAGAATTGATGACTTATTTGATCAGTTGCAGGGAGCTCAGGTGCTCACTAAATTGGATTTGAGGTATGGGTATTATCAACTAAAGATAGCAGAGATCGATCTACCAAAGAGTGCTTTCAGGAGCAGGCATGGGCATTTCGAGTTCTTAGTAATGCCGTTTGGGTTAACTAATGCCCCAGTTGCATTCATGGCATTGATGAATAAGGTGTTTCAGCCCTACCTGGATCGCTTTGTGATAGTGTTTATCGATGACATTTTGGTGTATTCAAAGAGTAGAGAAGAACATGCTGAACATCTGAGAGGGATCTTACAAATTGTGAGAGAAAAATAGTTGTATGCTAAATTCGGTAAATGTAATTTTTGGTTGAATCAAGCAGTGCTTTTGGGTCACATAGTAAATGGATAAGGTATTCAAGTGGATCCAAAGAAGATAGAGGCAGTAATGAAATGGGAGGCTCCGAAGAATGTATCAAAAATCTGGAGTTTCTTAGGATTAGCTGGATATTATCGGAGGTTTGTCAAAAGGTTCTCATTGATCTCAGCCCCTCTTACTAAACTTCTGAGGAAGAATGAAGTTTTTAGATGGAATGACGATTGTCAAAAAAGTATTGAGGAATTGAAGCATTGGTTGGCTACAATGCCGGTATTGACTATTCCATCAGGAACTAGTAGATATGTAGTACACAGTAATGCATCACATCAAGGATTGGGATGTGTGTTGATGTAGTATGGTAAGGTGATAGCCTATGCATCAAGACAATTAAGGTCTCACGAGATGACCTATCCGGTACATAATTTAGACCATGCAGCAGTAGTCTTTGCTCTAAATATATAGAGACATTATTTATACGGAGAGACATTCCAGATTTACACTGACCATAAAAGCTTGAGGTCTTTGTTAAGTTAGAAGGAGTTGAACATGAGACAGAGGAGATGGATCGAGTTGTTAAAGGATTATGACTGTACGATTGATTATCACCCTAAAAAAGCTAACATGGTGGCAGATGCATTGAGTAGGAAGTAGAATAAAAGTGTAGCTCAAATTCAATTATCGAGGTTACCGAGCTTGATTCAATTGAGAGCTTTGAATGTGGAGTTAAATCTAGAGCATAAAGAAGTATTGATAACTACACTAAAGTTGATAACTATGTTACATGATCGAATTAGACGAGTTCAGAGTAAAGATCTTGAAATGGTGAAACTGATTGAGAAAGTTAAGATGAATCCCGATTCTGAATTTGAATTGAAAGATGAGACACTATAGTTGAAACAAAGGTTGTGTGTACCTGATGTGGATGAATTGAGTAAAGAGATTCTGGAGTAGGCATATGTAGCGGCATATGCTATGCATCCTGGTACCACCAAGATGTATAATACACTAAAAACAACATTTTTGGTGGCCAGGAATGAAGAAGCAAGTAGCTGACTATGTAGCTAAGTGTTTAACATGCCAACAAATTAAGGCTGAGCATCAGGCTCTAGTTGGAAAGCTACATTCGTTGCCTATTCCGGAGTGGAAATAAAAATGAATCACTATGGATTTTATTATAGGTTTGCCTAAGACTCCGAGGCATAATGATGTTATATGGGTTGTGGTGGACCGATTAACTAAGTCAGCCCATTTCTTACCAGTGAGGGAGAATAACTCACTAGACCAGTTGACTCGGAAGTATGTAAATGAAGTGGTTAGACTGTATGAAGTTCCAGTGTCCATTGTATCATATAGGGACCCTAGATTTACTTTGAGGTTTTGAAAGAGTCTACAGGCGGCTATGGGTATGAAGTTGAACTTCAATACTGCATTTCATCCTAAAACAGATGAACAGAGTGAAAGGACAATCAAGACTGTTGAGGATATGCTTAGAGCATGTGTACTAGAGTTCCAAGGAGCTTGGGATCAGTATATAGCTGTGATTGAGTTTGCATATAATAACCACTATTATAGCAGTATCGGAATGGCACCATATGAGGCATTATATGGCAGAAGATGTCGATCGCCTCTATATTGAGATGAGGAAGGCTTGAGAATGGTGGAAGGCCCAAAACTGATACAAGATACTGTGGATAAGGTGAAACTAATTAGAAGTAAAATTAAAACAGCCCAAGATAGACAGAAGAGCTATGTGGATCAACACTGAAGGGATATAGAATACAGTGTAGGTGACAAGGTGTTTTTGAGAATCTCACCTTAGCGAGGAGTGTTGAGATTTGGCAAGAAGGGTAAGTTAAGTCCTAGTTATATTGTTCCTTATGAGATCCTTGAAAGGGTAAGACCATTGGCGTACAGATTGGCCTTACCAACTAAAATGTCTCAGATACATAATATATTCAACGTGAGTATGCTCAGGAGATATAGATCGAATCCAATGCATGTATTACTGGCTCAAGAAGTAGAAGTTGCTAGTAATCTGAGTTATGTTGAGGAGCCGGTCAAGATAGTGGGATATCAAACAAAACAGTTGGGGAATCGGACAATTCCATTAATGAAAGTCTTATGGAAAAATCACTCGAGTGAGGAAGCAACTTGGGAAACAAAGGAACACATGAGAAAGCAATATTCCCACCTATTTCCTCAATCAGGTAAGAATTTCGAGGATGAAATTTCTTAAGGAGGGAAGAATTGTAACATCCCATTACCCCATGATCAGGGTTAGGATGTTAGGATTCTTTTCACGAGAGTTTCTTGAAAATTTAGAAGTACATTTTATGCATCATATGGCATTCTCAGACACGTGAATAAGAATTGTACATGCATTATTGACATTTTTTGGGCATAATGGATTTATAAAAGTGATTTTTGGTATGAATTGTAGTTTCTATTTATTGAAAACTGAATTGGTGTGTATAAGTATCAATTTAAAATTTTTGGAGAATTTTTGAAAATTTTTTGAAATTCGGGGTATTTTTGAACTAGGAAAAATGCCAAGTGGCAGAACAATTAAATTATGGTAGTAGAATTAAGATTCAATTGGTAGTGGAAATTTTTATAAATGACAATTGGATTTAATGACATATGTCATTGAAATTTGGAGACAATTGGACTAGAAATTAGAGTTAAATAGACTAGTTTTTAAAAAAGGGTCCAAATAGGATCATATGAAGGTGACAAGTGTCACCACCACTTGTCACTCATCCCTCACTCACGAATTTTTCACTCTTGATTGAAAGACCCATTTAAGTTTTGTCATCTTGCTTTTCTATCCCTCTCTCTTCGTAAGCTACATCATCTTCTTTTTCTCTTTTTTGTTTCTTCACGTTTTTGCTTCTTCAATTTCCATACAAGTTAAACCTAACCCTCTCATCTTTCACTTAATACTCTTAAATTGCTCTCTCTTTCATTTCACTAAAAACCCAACCAAATCCACCCTAGAATGATGATGGTCGTGAGATACATGGGAAAGCTAGGGTTGGTGTGTTTTTGAAGGATTTGAAGCTAAATCAAGTTACATGTTGATCTTCATGGCTTGGTGTTTAATGAAGCTTTTATGATGAATAAATTGAGATTGATGATCATGAGTTCTTATATATGTGTTTTAACGTGGGTGTGGGTGTGGATGTAAATAATGAGATTAAGTATTCATAATTTGTTAGATCAATGAATCATTTATGATAATGAGTTATGGCATGTTTGAATTTGAAAAAGGAAGTTTCAAATACGATGATGTGTGGGAATGAAGAGGTAAATAGAATCATATTTTATTTTTTGTGTTATGAGGAATGATAAATTGTGAGTGTTAAGTTAAGAAAAGGGTATATGATGATGTCTTGAATTTAGATGATTTATAGAAGTGAAATACAGAATGAGAATTGGAGTTGAAATTGTATAAGAATATGTTATGTTTTGGTGTTTTTTATCAATCATGGATTTTGATTTGTGTGTGTATAATATTGAGCTCAAATGGAATTATATATGAAGAGGAAATAATGAGGACATGAGCTAGCAATGATAGACTAAGCAAATGAGGTTAAATAGGATGAAAATGTCGATGAAGTGTCCTAGAGTATGTTATATGCAGTGTTTTTACTGAACATACATCTGTGTTTTGGCTATAACATGATCTGTGAATGTCCAAATTGGATGGATTTTGATTTAGAGTAAACTAGAAACATATGGATACAATTTTCATGAAGGAATTAAATTTTAATTCTATTCTTACAGGTCTTGAAATTTAGCTTGAATTTGAGTTCTGGCATAAGCTGCAGCACTACTTTTTACAGAAATCGTGTCCGGATTTGCTCGAATAAACTGTATTGATTAAGGCCAAATCAGACCATGTTTTCTTCATAAAAGTTTTATATTATTCTCTTATCTTTTTATTTATATAAAGTTTGTAATTTTTGGATATCGGAATTGAGAGATATGAGTTTTACAAGTTGGAGTGCACTAATTCTTCAATCATGCACTAGCCAAAATTTCGAACGTGCACAGTCTGTGGTATTTTGAGCATAACTCATAGATTAATGAACCAAATTGTATGATCTTAGAGTCATTAGAAACTTAAGTCCCATGAGAACAATTGTTTATAAGGAAGTGTTGTCAAAAAACTCCATCCTCCTTGTCATAATGATCATGCAAGGATGACCCGAAAGTGAGTTTTGAGAAAAAAAATGGAATAGTTAATGAGTGTATGAATGTTGACACATTTGGAGTACAATTTATCTTTGCATCGGTTTATTATAGAAGTATACCCGGGAATATGTCATTGAACATGCATGTTACATGATACATTTATAAAAATGCATATTCAGTTACATGAAAAATGTGGTAACATGAAATTGTCTTTGATTGTATATAGAAGAGCAAGTAGAGCGACCGCTTCCAGCTATTACTGGAACTTCAAGGCAATAAGCAAAAAGGGAGCAATTGTGAGTAACTAAGATGGTCTCACATTGATTGTTTGTTTAATTTTGAATTAAGTTGATATGTGATGTTATGTACTGATTCCGGACAATTGATTATCTGAGGAGTTTAATATTCGGGACTGTATTGGAAGTGTTCCTTGAATGTGAATGTGATTGACTACATGTGTTCTCAACTTATATGTTGAATGCCAGAATAAAAGTCCGATGATGAATGTGAATTGGAAAGTGAAAGTGAAAGCGAATGTGAATGACTGAACATAATGATTGGATATGTGTCATGCACTTCATTCCAAAAATGTGTGAAATATAAAGTCAGTTGTGACCGGAATCGCTAATGAAAAAGAGCTTAAAGCTCAGACATCCGTGGTAAGAGCCTATGGCTCAATTTGTATGATAGAGCCCGGTATCCACAATGGATACGGGATAATATGATAGAGCCCAATATCTACAACAGATATGAGACAGTGAAAAAGGCACTCGGTCACAACAATGTAATAAATAAATTTAAGTCTCATAAGCAATTGCAATGTTTTGAGAACTTGTATTATATGAAATGTGTGATGAATATGTCTTGCATGATTTTAATGAAATGATGAAATGTGTGGATTTTTGAAATGGAACAATTGTGTACAAAGTATTTTGTGTTATTACATGATGAAAATTGAGATGATGTAAATTATGATGACTTAAATTGTGTGTTGCATGACAAGAGTGAACCATCGAGGATGGTTACTCAACTGAGTTCGCAAAACTCAACTAAATTGCATAGTTAACATTTTCAGGTTCGAGAGAACGATGACTTAAGTCCTAAGACTGCTTAGAAGGGTTTTTGGTATAACTTTTGGATAAAAGAACATGACTCAAAGGTCGGTTAATTGAGATTGAAGGAATAGTTTGTTTTAAATTTTTGTTTAGTTTCCTCATTTATGTAGCAGAGTATGTAGACTGAGTTGTAAACACTTTAGGTTGACATTGTAAAATATAGATGATGGCTAATGTTACAGTGTACATTATAGTTTGATAAATGAAATGAGGAAAATTTTGGTTTTCAAATAATCTGTTATTTATGGTTTTACTTAAGATGCCATGTGATATAGTGAAGGTGAAATGAATAACACACCATTTCTATCAGGTAAGTGCACGTGTGTCCAAAGGGTGGACGTGCATGTGTCAGATGCGAGTGGAGTGTTACATTACTTACCTCATTCACACGCTTAATAGCTCCATCCATCCTTGTCCCCAACTGTTGAGAATTTTTAGTCATAATTGATATCAACTATCTGGCCACCTCAATCGTTTTATTTACCAGAGCTTTTCCACTAGCTACATCAACTATACTTTAATCCATTAGCAATAGTCCTTTATAAAAGCATTGAATCAAAAGTTGATAGGGAATTTGATAATGTGGACAGCTAGCACATAAGTCATTAAACCTCTCCCAATATTCATATAATATTTCTCCTATAATTTGTCTTATCCCATATATCTCCTTTCTGATATTCGCTGCTCTTGATGAAGGAAAGAACGTCTCCAGAAACATTCTTTTCATCTCATTCTTTGTTGTTACTGAGCCAGGTGGATGATAATATAGTCAATCTTTTGCCTTATCTTTCAATGAGAACGGAAAGATCCTAAGATTAATTTGTTCTTCTATCACCCCTTTTGATTTCATTCCAGAACAAACAACATGAAATTCTTTCAGGTGTTTATGTGGATCTTCACCTACAAGACCACAAAAAATAGGCAGTAAATGAATCAAAGCAGATTTCAATTCGAAATCTACCTCAATATCTGGAAATTGAATGCATAAAGGTTGTTGATTCAAATTCAGAGCTGCTAACTCCCTCAATGTTTTAGGGTTAAGATTTGTCATCTTTTCGTCTCCTTCTTGAAAATTAAAGTCTTCACCAATTGTTAGATCTATTTCAACTTTCACGTCTAAAGGTAAATGACCGTTTCCTAGCTTAGTCTCTTTTCTCAAACGACTCGTTGTCTTCTTAATTTTTAGATTATATTGCAATTTACCTATATGAGAAACATGAGTCATACAAGACAAAAGGTTATCAGTAACTATAAAAATAAAAACACAAAGAAACTTGAAATAGTTTCCTGGCAACGGTGCTAAATTTTGGTCGGGTTGTCGAAGCCCCTAAAATAATTCTAATTCTCCAAACTTCTTGTAATAATCGTGGAATCAGGTCGAATCCCTAGAGAACTAAACAGTAGCTTCTCAATTTCAAGTAAAATTAAATGGTAGTTTTTGATTAAATAACAAATTAACTAAAAGTAATATGAAAACAAATTAAATTAATTGAATTTAAAATTGAGAAAGACAAGATTACCAAACTCTGATTCAAAGGAAAGATTTCATCTAATTGTAACATTCATCATTAGTTCAAAAAGAATATTTTCATAATTCAAGCAGTTAGTCTGAAACATATTAGAATAGTCGTAATAAGTCTCAAATTTTTCTAAATTAATTAGTTTAAACCCAACATCTAAACCAAAACTTATCATCCATTGATTGGGTGTCATAGCAATCCATGTCAAATAAATGATAGCAATAAGCTTCTTAAAAAAGACTAAACCCTAAATTAAATAATCGAGATAGTTGCAGCTATTTAATTTAGTTTTCTTGTTTATCATAAGTTAAATATGAAAATTCATAAATAAACTATTTGCTACTTGTACCACTCTTTCATGATAATTACCGATTATTGAATTTGTGGATAACGATAGAATAATCAATATTAAATTAAATTTTCAGTTTAATCAAATATCAATCATTTATGAAATATTAGAACTCAAAATAAGAAATACTTGAATTAAAACATGAATAAAAGTTTGAAACACAAAACCTCACAAGGTTACAATTAAAGTATTGAAACCTTTGAATTAGAACGATTAAGTTTAGCCACACATGGCTTTTGCTCCAATAATAAAAATAGAAGAAAGATAAAGAATTATGAAAAACTTAAGAAGAGAGAACCTTTTTTTGTTCTGAGGAACGTCCCTTTTATAGGGTATTCTAATCTAATCCTAATTTAACTCTAACTTGTAAAGATTCTATCTAAAACGAATTCAAAATCAAACTACAACATGATAGGGTTAAGAGGAAGTTTCCTAGGTAAACTCCAACTCTTCAAATGATCAGCCTTATCCACTACATCAATCTCTTCACTATATCCAAAATTTGTGATTATTATCAATTAAGTCCCAATTTAATGCAATCTCCATGTTTCATCTCCTAAAATAAAACAATCATTAATTTCCATATTTAAGCATCAAAATAAATCCAAAACAAAGGAGATAATATCAAATAATATAGTAAGATGAGATCTTATCAAAAACATTTTGCACTGATAATGGTCTTGAATTTGTGAACATAAGTTTGAAGTTTTTGTAGGTAGAAGGGTGTTGCTTGACATATGACTTTAGTTGGCAAGTCCCAGTAGAATGGCATTGCAGAAAGAATGAAATATACACTATTAGAAAAAGCTCTTTGTATTCTTTCCACTGTTGGGTTGTGGCGCCGACGTGATCTATGGGCTGAAATTATTTCTACTGCAACTTATTTAGTGAATCGTTCACCTTATAGATCGCTTGATTGCAAAATTCTGGAGGAAGTATGGACTAGTAATTCTATTGATTATTCTAGTTTTTTTTTGTCCTGCTTATGTTCATATCAATGAAGGAAAGTTATCTCCTCGTGCTAGAAAAGTGCATTTTCTTGGGATATGGTTCTGGGATTAAAGGTTATCTCTTATGGTGTCTTGACCTTGATGTTCGTAAAGTTATACTTATTATAGATGTAACCTTTAATGAAAATGCTTTGTTATCTTCTAAAAAGATGTTTGTGTTCTGTCTTCTATTACAATTGAACTAGAGGATACTAGGGAAAAGGTGGAGTTTGAAATTGGTGCCAAATCACTTGATGGTGATACTTCATCATCTTCCAACTCTCAGTTTACTAAAGATCAAATTTAAGAGACAACTCAAGTAAGTCCACCGCAATAACGTCAACCTTAACCATTTATAGCAAGAGAATCGTGCTCATAGACAATAAAAATGCAAACCAAATTTTTTGATTATAATTGTGATTTGGTTGCATGTGCCTTGATAACTACAGAGGAGACTAATGATTATAATGAACGTAAGAGCTATTTCGAAGCCATCTCTAATGCAGATTTTGATAAGCGATTGTTTGTGATGCAAGAAGAGGTTGAGAGTCTTAACAAGAACGAGACATGGGATTTAGTCAAATTACTTAAGGGCAAGCAAGTCATTAGCTACAAGTGGATTTACAAGGTAAAAGAATGCGACCCTGTGGTTGAAAATAAAACTTATAAGGCAAGATACGTATTTCGTGGTTTTGACCATAGAGAGGGTTTTGATTTTAATAAGGTTTTCTCTCTTATAGTTCGTCACACATCGATTCGAATTCTCTTATCTTTGTTTGCTTTGTATGACCTTGAGTTGGAATAATTGGATGTTAAAATTATGTTTCTTCATGGTAATCTTGATGATGAGATTTGTATTCAGCAAACTGAGGGCTTTAAAGTTCCTAGAAAAGAGCATCATGTTTATTGATTGAAGAAGTCCCTTTATAGCTTGAAGCAATCACCTAAACAATGGTATCGACACTTTGATTTTTTTATGATTAGGCAAGGCTACTTTTGGAGCAACTATGACTATTATGTTTACTTTCACCAAATTCATGATGTGTCAGTTATCTATTTAGGGGGTGCTTAGTTAGTTGGTATGAGAAGAAAGGAATGAAAAAAGATGGTTGGTAATATATTATGAATAGATAAACAATATTTTTATATCCTCTTTTGGGGCAATACTCCATACGCTCCAATATAGTGAGGAATGGAAGCCATATCCATTTCGATTCCTCACTATATTCATTATAATTCCTATTGTCATTCTCCCAAGTGAACTAAACACAACTTTTCTTTTATATGTTGATGATATGCTAATTGTTGCACCAAACATTGATCTTATCAACAAGCTGAAGGCCTAGTTGAGTAGTGAATTTGATATGAAGGACTTAGATCCTACAAAGAAGGTTCTTGAAATGGAGATAAGTAGAGATCGTCAGGCATGGAAGTTACACTTTTCACAAAAGAGTTATATTCTAAAAGTGCTAAATAGGTTCAATATGAGCCATGATAAGCTTGTCACCATTCCACTAGTTGCTCATTTCCATTTATTATCTCATCAATGTCCTGAGACAGTGTAGCACCCCACTCCCGCCGGACCGAACCCGATATCGACAGTGATATCCGAATCCGTGCCCCGCGAGGGTGACGTGTCACATCACTTCACTAAACAAAAGTCGGTATAAATTTTTTTTT
>JAOQMS010000387.1:0-17741 GCA_027563885.1 Erythroxylum longipes
TTCTCTAAGATTCTCTAACCTTGTCTCTAACCTTTTACATCTTCGACTACGACTAGTATTTATAGCCTTCATCTCTAGCTGCTTCTTGAACTTTGATAACTGCTTCTTGATTCTTGATAACTTTCATTTAGTTGAGTTCTGTAACTAACTCTAACTAAATAATTGTCTGACATGCTAATGTATCTTCATAGTATCGTCTATGTCTTCTTTGCGTCTATATTGACTTTGTGTCTGTGTCTATGTTTTGATTTTGCGTCTGTGTGTGCGTCTGCATCTATGTTTTGATTTCGCGTCTGCGTCTGTATTGTCTTTGCGTCTATGTTTGACTTTTGCATCTGTTTTCTTTGCATCTATATTTATTTGCGTCTGTGTTCTTTGCGTCTATATTGACTTTGCGTCTACATCTATATTTATTTGTGTCTGTGTTGACTTTGCATCTGTGTTGCCTTCTATGTCTATGTTCTGTACTTTGTCTGCACACTTAACACATTTGTCAAAAACGTTCATTTGTTTCTAACATTATTATTATTTGATTGTCATCAAAATTAATCATCGTAAAGTCCTCTTGACTTAACATTATTATGCTATAGCAACTGACGCACCTAAGGGTATTGAGCTCTTTAAGATTTCAGTTGAATTTGAGTTAATCAATGGTCCACCTGAGAGCCAATTATCATAATAAAAATTGTCATTCCTTTTATTACCTATAAACGTAATAAAGTTCTTTTTGTGCTTGTCTCTCATCTTGAGAATGGCTTTAAGAGTAGTGGAGCGAAAGTATGAATAATCTATTTCCCATATACTCCTGTTCTTGATGAAGTAACTAAGCATCCATCTACACCATAGAGGTTGTTTATCTTCCATTAGTTGTCATAGCCTTTTAGTGAGTAAGATTGAGTTCATGGTTTTAATGGAGTAAATTCCCAAGCCACCTTAATCTTTAGGAGTGCATATTTTTTCCATTTAACCATAGTTTGATGACTTTTCTCCTTGTTACTTGTCCATAAGAAATTACTGAACATGCTGTCTATGGCATTCAGTTGATCTTGGGAAAGATAAGTAGGCTGCCCAATAGGTGGTAATGAAGTTGTGAACCGAGTTGATAAGTTGTACTCTCCCTACTCGTGAAAGATGTTTGGAGCTTCAAAATGAGATTCTGGTTTGTATTTGATCAAGTAATTCCATGTAATCCCTTGCTTTTAGTCTATATGGAGAGATAGGGATTCCTAAGTATCTTATTGGGAACTCTGGTCATAGAAACCCAGTTAAGGTAATGATTAATTGTTGAAGATTTAAGGTGCTCTTAGAAAGGAAGATGTTACTTTTATAAAAATTAACACGAAGTCCTGAGGCTGTTTCGAATATCTTTAAAGCTTTAATAATGACGGAGATGGAACTAGTATTGACTTTTGAAAGTAGAATCACG
Source organism: Erythroxylum longipes (assembly GCA_027563885.1). Classification (NCBI taxonomy): domain Eukaryota; kingdom Viridiplantae; phylum Streptophyta; class Magnoliopsida; order Malpighiales; family Erythroxylaceae; genus Erythroxylum; species Erythroxylum longipes. The sequence goes on from JAOQMS010000387.1 coordinate 1,427, forward strand.
TCATCTGCAAAACAAAGATTGGTTAGTTTAAATTTGTCACATTTAGAGTGGTATTTGAAATCCATATTCCTTACCACAACATTCTCAATGATCTTATATAGAGTTTGCACCAAGGCAAAGATGTATAAAGATAAAGGATCTCTTTGCTTGCTCCCTTTACTACTTGGAAAAGACCTGGTAGGTTGTCTATTCATTAAGATGCTATGAGAAGAAGTCATCCACTGTATAAATATTTCTGGAAATTCCATAGCCTGCATAATGTTTTTGATGAAGATCTAATCAATGTTATCATATGCTTTCTTGAGATCAATTTTGATACAGCAATTGTGTTTGCTTTTCTTCTTGGAGTAACTAGAAATAAGTTCTTGTAAGTAATAGAATGTTATCAGCAATTATTCTTCCAGGTGTGTAAGCACCTTGATAGTGGCTAATGTGCTTATGAAGAATTAGTTTGATCCTTTGAGCTAGGAGTTAGGAAATGATTTTGTATAAGGAATTATAACAAGCAATTGGTCTAAAATTAGCCAAGCTATTTAACTCAACATTCTTCAGTACCAGAGTGATAAAAGTCATGTTGATCTCCCTAAGAAGTGTACCTTTATTAAAGAATTCCATCACAGCTTCTGAAACCATGTTACTGTTGAGAGACCGAGTTTCCTTGAAAAAAATTAATATTGAAACTATCAGGTCCAGGGGCTTTGTGATGATGAAGAGATGCAATTATGTCCTTGATTTCCTAGAGTGAGACAGGTCTAGCTAATTGGGTTGATTCTTCTGAATAAAGAGAGTCATTTAGGATCTATTTTAGAAATATTTTAGAAGAGTATACATCCATAGGCTTGCTTATAACCTCATTGAAGTGTTCATAAGCTCCTTGCATAAGCTGAGTTTAAGAATCAAGAACAATGTTGTTGTGGTTGATTGAAATAATTTTGTTTCTCGCCTTTCATGACACTGTGGCCTTGTGGAAAACAAAATTGTTTTTGTCTCCATGTTTCATCCATTCCACTCTTGATCTTTGTTTAAATAGGTAATAATCAAATAATAGTGCTTGTGAGTACTTGTGTAGTGCTTCCCTTTCTTTAGCTTTTATTATTTGATTTCCAGGGCTAATTTATTATAATTTTTGTATGACTTCTAACTATCCTTTAGTGGTATTAATAAGAAGGTGTGGGTTGCCAATATTGGAACTATAAATTCTCTTCATTTCCTGCTTGATTAATTGTAACTTTTGTATAAAGATAACCTGCTTAATGCCTTGTATGTCATATCTCAATGCATTCCATAAACCTTCCTCAAACCCAACTAGTTGCATCAAAAATTCATTAAACCTAAAAGGGTGGAAAATTATGTATACAATCAGATAAGTAAGAATAGGAGTATGATCAGATATGTGATTACTAGCAAACTTTGAAAACAATTGGGAAATAGATTCATCCAATGGAGATTTACAACACTTCTATCTAACTTCTTCTTTATCATATTAGAACTCAATTGCTTATTTGTCTATGTATAGAAGCATACTCCTATTGGTATATCAATGTATTGAGCTTCCTCTAAACATCTGCCAAAATCCATGCAAGGAGTACAAACTAATCGTGGTCCCTCAACTTCCTCAGTTTTTAAAAGGGAATTAAAGTCACCCGATAGCATCCGTAGGTCTATAGTGAAAGTGAAAAGTTGTTTAATGTGATTCTTGAGAAAATTTCTCTGATAAGCACTGTTATGTGCATATATGAATGAGATACATAATCTTTGGTTGAGTCGTGTTAAAGGTTCAAGACAAATTGGTATGGGCTGACCCATCCCATAATAAACCCACACAAACCAACACCTGCATAATGCCTTATTTTGTCTTATCTCATTTTTCTCTTTGTTTTCTGTTTTGTACAAACACACCAAACCTTAGCTGTCCATTCAGTTATAAAAATTCTAGAACAATAGCACATAGACATAGAATCAATAGCCAATAGAATTTCTTAGCATTCAATATAAATATTCCTTTTGTACATACAAAAATGATGATGAAATGAATACGTTTTCCTAATCCATACTAGCTTATTTTTTTATGTTATTAGAGCCAAAGGTCTGATCCACCTAACCCTACCCACAAAAAATGGCAAACACAGTTGATGACAGTGAAACTAGTTACCCTAAACCCACATAAAACCCAGATCTAGACGAATATTCCATTACAAATACAGAAAATCCTAAAGCTATTCTCGTCACTACTACCCTCTTCAATGGTAACAATTACCTGACTTGGAGCAAATCGATGATGATTGCTCAATGTGCTAAAGACAAGCTCTCCTTCATTAATGGGACATGTATGCAGCCAACAGAGGACATAACTCTTCTGGCCAGATGGAGAAGGGCATATTCCATGGTTAAGTAATGGATTCTCAACTGCATGATCCAGGAGCTAAGTGATGCCTTCTTATCCTTTTCCACAGTTAGGGAACTCTGGGAAGAACTGAGAGAGAGATTTGGGGAGGTCAATGGTCCGCTGTTATACTAGATAGAGAGGGAGATTAGCTCTTTTAAACAAGGTAATCTTACCATTTCTGCCTATTACATAAAGCTAAAAAAACTCTGGGATGATTTAGCTAGTCTTAGCCCTATACCTACATGTACCTGTGATGCTGCTAAAGCTATCACTACCAAGGAAAACACCCATAGACTTGTGCAATTTTTGATGGGTTTAAATGAGGACTATGAGCATGTAGTGAATCAGGTTATGCTAATGGAACCTCTGCCCATGGTAAACAGAGCGTTTGCCATGATGCAAACTGTGAAAAGGCAAAGGCAGTAAAATGCCAACAATGACAATACCCTAAATGTAGCTATGATGTTGAGACAAACCAACCCAATACAAAGAAAGGTGGCAAAAGCAACAACAAAAGACAATTTTAAAGGAAAGAAGACAAGTATTGTGAGAAGTGTGAAAAAACGGAACATACCATTGAGACTTGTTTCAAGATCCATGGTTTGCCCGACTAGTACAAAAGGTTGACTGGTTAGAAGAGCAGAGCAAACCTGGCTGAAACCAGTGACACTCCTGCAGACAATCAACTAGAATCCAACGAGCACAATGAGAAGAATGGATAAATCCCACACGGTTTAGCCATATTCATCCAACAACAAATATCTAAGGTAATAAAGGGAAAAGCTACGGGTGAGGTAAAATTTAGTGGACTTGCAAATTTTGCAGGTAATGGTACAAGCCACACTAATGCCCATAGTAGAGAAAACAGTTATGTATGGCTAGTTGATTCGGGTGCATCCTCACACATGGTCAAAAATCTCGATTTTTGTCATAAAGCTAAAACAAACAATAAGTACAAGCCTGTGACACTCCCAGATGGCACAAAACAATATGTGACACACGTCTGCGAAGCTACCATTGACAACAAAATTGCCCTTTATGAAATTCTGTACATCCCTAATTTTTTCAAGAACTTACTCTTATTGAACAAACTTATAACACAGAATAATATTGCTGCTATTTTAACATCTAATGATTTGTTTTTACTGGACCTACAGACTAATGATGTTGTGGATGTTATCAAGGCCAGAAGTGGACTATATGAGCTAACACAAGACAACTATTACCATTAGAAACAATGAAAGGTCCTTCCCTAGATTTTTACAAAACCCAGAATGTTGTGTATCATGCTTCTATTTCTCCTAATACTTGGCATAGCAGATTAGGGCATGTTTCTAATGAAAAAATTAAGCACATCAATGAAATTACTTTTCTTAATCATGACTTGTCCAATTGCCAAATCTATCCTATGGCAAAACAACATAGAAGACCCTTTCCTAAGCACAGAATACAAACCACTAAACCTTTTGAATTACTACATATGGATCTGTGGGGGGCCTACAAAATACCTACCCTAGATGGATCACAATTCTTTTTGACCATCGTGGATGAATTCTCTAGAGCCACTTGGACCTTTTTACTTAAACATAAAGACCAAACACAGACCACCTTAACATAATTCATCAGCACCATTACATAACTATATGATACCAAAGTTCTGAAAATACAAACAGATAATGAGGGAGAATTCATAAACAATGAATGCAGACAGTTCTTTGCCAAAATGGGAATCATGCATCAGAAAAGTTGCCTATACACACCACAGCAAAATGGGGTAGTAGAAATCAAGCATAAACATTTACTACAAATGACAAGAGCCCTACTATTTATAGCGAACTTACCAAAATATTTCTGGGGAGAGGCACTTCTCACTGCTACCTACCTCTTGAACCAAATACTAACTAAAGTACTGTAATGGAAAACACCATATGGGAAGCTACATTAGAGGAAACCTAGCTATGAACATCTGAAAATCTTCGGATGCCTATGCTTTGCCCTAGACAAGACACCTAACAAGATAAAGTTGGATCCTAGATCACTGAGATGCATTTTTCTTGGGTACATGGTAGACTATAAAGCTTACAGAGTTATGGATATAAACACAAAAACCATTTTTAGCTCAAGAGATGTAACCTTCCATGAACTTACTTTCCTCTTTACTAAAACTCCAACAAATCCTAAACAGAGACCACCACCACTATTCCCTTACAACATAATAGATAATGTAGAAACAATGACACAAGACGATATGCCAGGCTCATCCAATTTACAAAATACAAACATTACACCAGAAACCTCAAACATACAGTCACAACCTAAAACCACTATCAACCAAGAAACAACAACTAATAATAATGTGAGAAGGAGTCAGAGAGTACATACCACACCCAAATACCTCGATGACTATGTCCTCCAAGCCTTTGCTCATCATTCCACTTCTGCCCTTGATAATACTAACAACTTTTTTATGTTTTTTGGTCCTGCAAGAATAACAGAAGAAGAAGATTCAAGATTCCATATTGCACATAAACAAGGATACAAAGAATTTATAAGCAATGTATCTACTGTGTTTGAGCCACTATCTTATGAGACAGCAAGTCAAGCAAAGGAGTGGGTGAACTCCATGAATGCACAACTACCAGCTTCAGAAGACAACCAAACCTGTTTATTTACATAATTACCTAAAGGGAAGCGGGCTGTAGCATCTAAATAGGTATACAAAGTAAAATACAACACAGATGGCACAATTAACAAACTGAAATCAAGATTGGTAGCAAAGGGGTTCAACTAAAGAGAAGGAGTGGACTATTTGGAGGTATTCTCACCTGTAGCTAGAGTTGTGACAATCAAGACCCTCCTAGCCATAGCTACTATCAAGAATTGGCTTATTCTACAGTGTGATATAAATGATGCTTATTTACATGGTCACCTAGAGGAGGAGCTATACATGCTAACACCATAGGGCTACAAGAAAGCACAAGCAGGGGAAGTCTGGCAACTACTAAATTCCATTTGTGGACTCAAACAAACAGGCAGGCGGTGGCACAACGAATTGACTACAAAACTAAAGATTATAGGGTTCAATAAATTAGAAGCGGACCATTGCCTATACGCAAGAGGTCAAGGCATTGACTTTATTTCTATCATTATCTATGTAGACGACATTCTCATCATTGGGGCAAAAGAAGAACTTCTAAACACAATTAAGCTAACCTTAAATGAAGAGTTCACAATCAAAGACCTCGGGTATGCTAAATTCTTCCTAAGAGTTTAAATAGCAAGGTTAGAAGAAAGCATGATTCTCAGCCAAGGCAAGTACATACAGGACATTTTACAAGAAACAAACCTACAAAACTATAAACCTTGCCTAACACCTATAGTTTTCGGAAGTAAACTTACCCTTGATGATGGTGAACCACTCCAAGACCTAGAATGCTATAAACAATTGGTTGGAAAACTGTAGTACTTGAGCTTCACAAGGCCTGACCTCACCTACATCACACAATAACTCAGTCAGTTTATGAAGACACCAAGACAACCTCACTGGGAAGCCGTAAAACACATTATCAAGTATCTCAAGGGAACACAAAATCAAGGGTTGTTTTATGCATATAATTCCAACCTACAACTCACTGCCTACTCCGATTCGGACTGGGCAAGTTGTGTGTTTAGCAGGAGATACCGAACTAGGTATTGTGTGTTCCTCGACAAATCTCTAATTTCTTGGAAAATAAAAAAACAATCGATAGTTAGTAGATCTTTGGTAGAAGCAGAATATCAGATCCTAGCTTTAACTAAGTGTGAGTTAAAATGGATCATTCAACTTTTAAGGTATTTTCAAATTGAAATGATAGAAGCAATACCTCTCTTTTGCAACAACCAAGTGGCGATCCACATCTCAAAGAACCCCGTCTTTCATAAGAGGACAAAGCATCTGGAGATCGACCTTCATCTGGTATACGATGCGGTGACTCTAGGGTTCCTCAGTCTCAGACATGTTCGAAGTGAACATCAGCTAGCTGACTTGTTCACGAAGCCTCTTACTGTACGTGTGTTTTCCACTTTACTTCTCAAGTTCGGATCCGTGAATTTTTCTAGGATTTGACTTGAAGGGGGGTGTTAAAGGTTCAAGACAAATAGGTATGGGCTGACCTATCCTATAATAAACCCATACGAACCAACACCTGCACAATGCCTTATTTTGTGTTATCTCATTTTTCTCTTTGTTTTCTGTTTTGTATAAACACACCAAACCTTAGCTATGCATTTGGTTATAAACATTCTAGAACAATAGCACGCAGACGTAAAATCAATATCTAATAGAATTTCTTAGCATTCAGTATAAATATTGCTTTTGTATAGATAAAAGTGATGATGAAATGAATACATCTCTTCATCCATACTAGCTTATTTTTGAAGTTGTCCAATCACAACCTCTAAATGAATTATTTAATTTGTTATGCTAGATGAGATGATAAATAGTGCATGAGAGTCATACAAGACAAAAGTTCTATCATTCAGATGACAAAAGTTGTTGTATATGCTGCACCATTTAGCTAGAAAATAGTTCAACATATTGTTGCTCTCCCTTCTTATTCTCGTTTCTAAAATACTAGCTAAGCTAACATGGTTCTGCAAAATAAAATCTCTTATCATCAGTTTTTCATTAAGGGTATTAGCCCCTTTGGCATTCCACGTAAGAAAATTGATTTAGCTATCTCCTATAGGGAGAGGTTTTTCTTTCTATTAGATCTAAGCCTAATGACGGGATCAAATTCAGGGGCTGTTTCCATAGAAATTGGTAGTTATGTTTTTCTAGGAGATTCAATGCATTTGTCCACCATATGCTCAACATTACTCTCTACTATAAAGCTTGCGTTAGATGCCACCTTATACATTACTTTTTATGATACTTCATTAGATACAACACTGTTTACATTCTACTTAACCACCTGCACTTTAATGTTGTCCACTTCAACGTCATTGGTTGATACAAAAGGATCTTAAACTGTTGTAATTTCTTCCTTCGATGTCTCCACTAATTATGTATTAAGAGCAATTGATATGTTTGCATTTGCTATTATACATTTGACAATTTAATTGGCTGGTTCAAGGGGATTAATGAAGGTTATTATGTCTCCATTAGTTGTCTCCACTATGTGTGCATTAAGAGCTATTGATGTGCTTATGTCTGTTGCTCCATTTTTAGCCACTTTAATGATAACATAATTATCATCACCATTTACAAATAATTCCTAATAACCACCTGATTTGAAAGTCTGACCTATCAGTATCCATTTATGCTTTCTCCTAATTTGCAGTCCCATGCGTATGTTATGCGTAACTGATCTTCAATGGGCTCTAGATCATCTCTTAATATGATGAATAGGATCATATTCGATAAATCAGTTAAGGACCTCACTAAGACACATACTTTAGCATAATTGACATGTTTTGTTTCTATTGTTGCTTGATCAAATGCTATTGGACGTTCAACAAAACTTGCAAGATAGCTTAACCTTCTTATTGTTTAATATTTAGGCGGAACGTAATGTAAACTTAACCATATCAGTATATTGTCTATTTTCAGATCTGCCAATTTTAATCCAAGTCTCCAAGCTTGTAGCAATAGAGGCTTGTCCTACACATGCCAAAGTTCAGATTGCAGAACTTTTTTAGCTTCATTTGAGCTGGCAAATTTGAATAGAAATACATTGTCACTATTTACCAGGACTTCTATTAAACCATATTGCTTCGATGCATGAAACTCCCAATATTTCATCATAGGAAATGCAATTCTTTTGTCTATAAATAAACCAATAAGTATCATACTCTTGTCCACACCGACCTTCAAGATGTCTAAATGAGGAGCAACTATCTTCTATTCGATTGATGCAATCGGTGGATAATAGGTGAGTTTCAGCTCAGGTTTTGTGTCACCTACCACCTGTGTCCAAGACTAGCGGGTGGGAGAATTGTCTTGGCTAGTGGGTTGAGTAGTCTTGTTGTAGTGGTCTGTCATTTGTTTTCTGAAGGGTTTTCTAGGGAGTGCTGGAAAGTGGTGGGAAGTGTTTATCTATTAGGTCCTCTTATGGATTGTTGGATAATATGTAACCTAAATCACCAAGAGTTAAGGTCCAGGGTGATGTAACAAAGGAAATGTCGATGGTGAGGTCTGGACAGACGTATTGTCGATTGAATGGTGGAGAAGATGTGGGTTAGACAGACTAGGAGTTTTGTGTCCACAACAGACACAGGGTAGAAGTGAAAATGGAACGAAGAAGGCTTGGAATAGGACAGATGAGATGAAATATGAGGGGGGTAAGAGGCGGAGGGAAGGGGTTGGAACAAAGAAAGCTTTGAGGAAGGTTAGGGAGTTAGACTCCATGGCAAGGGCAAGATGAAAGAAGATGCATGAAGGGTGATAGACTCGAGCATTTGGAAAAAAAGATGAGGCATAAAAGCAAATAGAGTAAGAGATTAATTTATTTTGATTAAATTATATGTTTATGCATATTCTAATAATGTATAATATAATTTCACAATTTAGGGATTGAGAAATCTTATGTATGAATAGTTCTGCTATAATTAAAAGGGGTTGATTGCCAACCTAGAGATAAGTTGACCTAAATCTTCTAGATTAGGGTCAAACCTAATAGAGAAATTCATAAATCAATAAAGCAATCTTATAAACTTTAACTTGAGTAATTTTGGTTAATAAACCTATAGATTAGTTGTTAGTTGTCTCGGGAGAGTTATTAGCATGAGATATGAATTTTCACAGTCTAATAGTCAATAAAACAATTGCATGATAAAAGGTTAGTTATTTAATGGTTTAGGGGGATTCATCGCCTAGATACTAATCTTTGATATTGAGTCTCTAAATGATTTCCTTTTTTTTATGTTCATTATTGTTCCTATTTTATTTTAATTTTTTAAGTTTTATTTCTTTATTAAAATAAAAATCTAATCCGTATGTAAGATAATAAAACAAAGGCAACTAACAATAATCATTTTTTTATGGGATTGACTTGTACTTATCTGTGCGAGCTACAACCATGCCGTACACTTGTTGTTAATTCAAATATTAGCCTTAAGTTTAGACCAAGCACAGTCTAAGCTATAAGGCATACCAATGCTTCAAAATAGAGAACCAAAAGAATGGGAACTATAATTATACATCTCAACATGCACAACCATTGAATCTTATTAAGAAAGAGGAAATCATTTCTTTTGTGGTCATGGAATCAAATATGATGGAAAAAATTGATTGGGTGTTGGACAATGAAGCTACGATGCATTTTTCTCCAAAAAAAGCTATTTATGATTTTGAAGAGGTTGCAAATGAAGAATGTGTATATATGGGTAACACTACTACTATTGTAATGCTTAATAAAGGAAAGATTTTCCTTAAATTTACATATGGAAAAACTTTGGCTTTGAATAATGTTTTATATCTTCCTTTCCTACGTAGAAAATTAATTTATGGTAGTTTGCTTAATAGAGCTAGTCTTAAAGTAGTTTTTGAGGTTAATAAGGTAATAATTACAAAAAAAGAGGTATTTGGATGATGGATAGTTTTTTTTGAACATTGTTTCTAGTCTTCTGCTTCTACTTATATTCCTGAATCTTTTGATATGCGGTATTGTAGCTTAAGAAATGTGAATTTTGCTTAAATTAAAAGGCTTAAACATATGCACTTAATTGATACTGTGGATGGTGAACATTGTTCAAAATGTTCTATTAGTGTTGAAGCAAAAGTTGCTAAAAAGCCTTTTAAACATATCACTGCTAGAGTACTGAATTACTTGAATTAATACATTAGGATTGGCTAATTCTAAAAATACTTCTAATAAGGATGGTAAAAGATACTATATTACCTTTGTTAATGAATTTTCTAAATACACTAGAGTATATTTGTTAAAGTCAAAAGATGAGTCTACGGAAATGTTTTTAAATATAAGGCAAAAGTAAAAAAAATAATTGGATAAGAAAATTAAAAGGTTAAGGTCTAATAGAGGTGGAGAATATTGAAATAATTTTCTCAAGGAATTTTGTGAAACAAATGGTATTATACATGAGACTAGCATACCTTATACACCTCAACAAATGGCTAGTAAAAAGGCATAATCAAATCCTTAAGGAAATGATAAATGTTAAGTTGTTAAGTTTTGGTACGTTTGACAATAAGGGGGGCTGCTTGCTATATTTTAAACAAGGTTCTTCATAAAAAGTAGGATAAAGTGCCTTATGAAATGAGGAAAGATTTTTCTCTTAACCTAAAAATTTTAAAAGTGTGGTAATGTTTACCTAAAGTAGGCCTATCAAACTTCAGAAAACCACTATTGGACCTAAAACCTTTTGATTGTGTTTTTATTTGTTATGCTCAAAATAGTGCATCATATCAATTTATATGTTTGAATGGTCATTTTAATTGTGAATCTAAAATGGTAATTTTTTTAAATCTATTTTTCCATTACAGAAAAATGACATTAGTAATAATGTTAGTCCATCTAATGCTGTTGTGTTGCCTTATTCTTTGCCTTCTTGTTCTATTTCAAATGAGTATAAGAATGAACCTACGAGGACTAAAAGAAGAAAAGTAGAAAATAGTTTTAGATCTCATTTTGTTGATACCTTTCTGTTTGGGAATCCTGATATAATAAATGATCTGTATTTCTAATTGAGGATCTTAAAACATTTAAAGAGGAAATAACTTTTATAGATGTTAGATTTTGGAAAGAAGCCATTAATAGTGATGTAGACTTTATAATATCAAACCATATTTGGGAATTAGTTGACTTGCCTAAAGGTAGTAAACCCATCAGGTGTATATGGATATTTAAAATGAAAAGGAGGCTTGATGAATCTATGAAAAATTTAAAGCAAGATTGGTAGTAATAGGCTATAGTCAAAAGAAAGACATTGAATATTTTAACACTTGTTCTCCTAATTGACTTTTTCTAAGTGTCAATATTGAAATAATCGTGAGTGCATGGCACAACTGTGGCTAGCACTGGCAAATATAGGTTGATCTCATGAAGACAGTGATTATTAGTAATTACCTTTCTCCTATTATCTAGCCTAAGGATTGATTTTGAATTTTAATAAATAAAATTAGAACTTAAAAAATTTAGTAGTTAGCAATATTGAATGTAGAGAATAAAGAAATCACTTAGAAATAATCAATATCAAAAATTAATGTCTAGGTTTCGAATCCCTTAAGTACCCATAATTGATTGATCTTTTATTATGCATTTATTTTATTAATTTATTAGACCATAGAGATTCCTATGGTATGCTAGTAACTTTTTCTTGAGTCTAATAATAACTACTCTTAAGGTTATTAACCAAATTATTTAGGTTAAAGTCTATTGGATTGCTTTAATAAGTTGTAAATCCTGCTATTAGGTTTGAGCTTAATCCAGAGGATTTATGTCATCCTATCTCTAGGGTTGCAATCAACTCCTTCCAATTACGGTAGATCTATTCTCATACAATATTTCCCAATCTCTATGTTATGAAATCAAATTTTCTTTAATATTTCGGATATATTGGAACATACAATAAACATGTAATTTAATCATAATATATCAATTCAAACAATTGCATTACTAAAAGAATCAATTATTGCATAAAACTATGGTTCATGTAACCTAGATGCTAAAAGAGTTTAGTTACATATGATAGAACATGAAATCAAACATAAACAGAAACAAAAACAAATTGAAAACAACGAGTTCATAATTTTAAATCTCCTTGATTGTCTTCTATCAAATATTCTTGCAAGGTAAAGGTTTGATCTTGTATTCTGATGGATCTTTTGATGATTTCTTCGTGTCTTTAACTTCTTTGACTTAAAATCATTGCTTTTTAATGACCTCAGCTTTTTTAATCACCTCTTAATGTCTGCTCCCTTTAATTATACATGACCTTTTACAATAAATTTTAGGGTTCTGGGTGATGCACAATCTGATACACGACCGTGTACTAGAGTATCTATAACCTAGAATCTGTGATTCTATATGACTCGAAGGATTTGCAAGCCTAAATACATAACCATGTATTCCTTCTGTGCTTCAAATCTTTGTGTTATGTTCTGTTTTCATTTGAATTCATCTCTTTTAATTTTATAAAGGTAATTATAACCTATAAACACACTTGGAGCAAATTAAGTATCGAATGTATGATAAAAGTATAAAATAGCAAGCAAAAATACATCAAATATGGGGTATAAATATTGTCAAACATCCATTTATCAAACAACCCCAAATTTAAGCTTTTGTTTGCCCTCAAGCAAATCATAATCAAAATTATAAATTTAACAACATCTATCTTTTGTTTATCTTAATCTGTCCAATCATATTATAAATCATCATATCATATTAAATCAAATTAACATATAATTAGAGTCAAGTTATCCTAAAATTAACTTTTAAAGTCAATATAATAATAATAACTTCAATAATCACATTGAAATCAAAAGCATATATCTTTACACCCTCCCTAAGATTTGACTCAATGCACTCAAGTATTTAAGGTGAAAAGTATCAAAACTCTCAATCAATGCACAACAAAACTCTTACCATAGGCTTGCAATATTGTCACATCTCCACCACTCATGTAAAAACTAGAAACGAAATCAAATGGTCTTTATAAGGTTGTAATGGGCCTTAGGTATGGTATGGTATGGTAGGGATATCGAACATGGTTAATTTGAAGGAAATTTACTAAAAGAAAATTACAATAGTTTTTACAAATCATATAGGTCCTTTTGGTACCATACACTTATTCACATCTTTTTTTTGAGCATTTAGTACCACTTTGAAAGAAATAATATAACTTTTTAAAAGTTCAAGTCTCAAATAATTAAATAATATAAATCACTTTCAAGGATCAAAACAATAAGAAGGTCTTCTAGGAAAATAGAATAAAGGTTAATAATTTGGTTATCACCAATGAAAAAGTTTAACTCTTAACTTGGTCATTCCTAAAGAATAAAATAAGGTAAGGTAATTACCAAAGAAATAGGCTAACACAAGTTGTTGAATCTAAGTGCATTTATCACTTCAATAATTCTAGTTTAACAAATATGATCTTAATATGTATAATAAAAGCAAGTTCTAGAATTGTTCAACTAAGCATGATAACACAAATGAAAGAAATAAATGAGCTTAAAAATTTTGAATATTTTTCTCTTAAGATTAAAAGCTCACAAAAGACGGGTATATATGTGTAAATAATATATAATTTCCATTCAATTTGATTATTTGAATGAATACTAAAAATATAACTCTTAGAAGTAAATTTATTATAACCATCATCCTTTTGCATACTAATTAAAAAACATATTTAATAATGAAGTAGAGTAGTGATGGACATATTTCAATTAGTTCAAGACATCAATTCATAAAATTTAATAACTAAGATCATAACAAGCTTAATAAAATCATGAAAATCGTTAACCACTTCCCTACACTTAAAGTTGTATATTGTCCTCAATGTACATAATATAAGCATATAAAATAAGTGCAAAGGTTAATAGGTACTCTCCTGAATAAGACGATATTTCTAATTTTGATCCATCCAATATTAGACTAAAATCCTTGTAAGATATAGGGAAAAGGGATAAAATGATAAAATAAAAATAAAAATAACAAAAATAACTAATACACATGAAAATAAAATATCATAAAATAAAATCTATCATAATTCTTGGGTTGTCTCCTCAGTAGAGCTTGTTTAACGTTGGTAGCTTGAAGTACCCTGCATGTTTCTGTCATCCTGGGTTTATAATAGTGGCTTGCTTCCACCCTGTTCTCCACATAAGGGTTTTGTAGTAAGGACATAATGTAATAAGTTAGTGAACATAATGTAATAAGTTAGTGAAACCTATCATCTAAAGTAATGTCCTTTTTAATGAAAAACTGTTAATAAAATAAAAGATAACAAAACTCCCTAAATCGTTAGTTAATGCAAATAGTTTGTCTTGGAGGAATTGGGAACCATCCATACTTAAGGTAGCTACTGATGCCTCATCAATAGTTTCCTTATTTGGTTTTTCCTCAACTACCTCTATCCACTCTTCTTCTTTTTATTCCAGGACAATGGTTTTTTGCTATCTTCTTCAATTGTCTCTTACCACTCCTCTACTTCCTCTTCTTAGATAAGACCGCATCTTCTTCTTTGTTTTCTTCTTCTGTAAGCTTGTTTGCACTCTTAAGGATGATTGCTATTCCATGTTCTTTAGGATCTGTTTCAGTAGTACCGGTAGAACGCCGTTGTGATCTGTTAGATAATATCTTCACTAGTTGGTCAATATGATTCATGATATTCTGCATATGAGCCTCTGTTGCCTGATGCCTCATATTTGACTTTTGAATAAACTCGACCATCATGTCTTTCAAAGTAACAGTTACCTGCTTGCCTTCTTGAAATGTATCATCATTCATGAAATCGACCTTTGTCTCTTCCTCACTTTGAGATGTTAAGGAGCTTAGATAATGTGAAGTATTATGCTCATCATATGTAGGTGAAGAAAGTCTCTCATCAAATTCACATTGACTAGCTACTCTCTCGGTAAGGCATTTTATTAGTTTATCTGTAATACTTTTGTCACTGCTCTTATTGTTCATATTCAGTTGGCACATAGTCATTCCATTCGACGTTTGCTCCACTCTGAATTATACGTATCCTTATGTGATTGGATTTGAGATTAGTTGTACATGTTTTGTTGCTCCCATATATACGTCGGTGCCCAACATTCACGATTGTAGTAATTACTCCAAAAAATGTTGTAACATGGCTTGGACATTTATTGAGTTTTTGAAAACACATAAGGAAATGACTCTTTCTGATACAATGATGTTAAATATTGCAAAGATGTATCATAGCTCATATAAAGAGTATTGATCACTCCATCCTTCCATTATGAATTGTGGTGATGACCTTAAATCTCAATCTTTAAAATAAACCACAGACATACTGTCAAATTAGAGGAGTCCGAAAGATAATTAAATGAATAAGCCACAAATACAATAAAAATAAAATAAATAACAAATAATAGTTAGAGTGATAACATCCTGGTGTTCCTAATATCACTATCCCTAGCAAAAGTGCTAAAAACTTGGTTGAAATTTTCTAAGTGCCAATATTGAAATAACCGCAAGTGCATAGTGTAAATGTAGCTATTACCGGTAAGTACGGGTCAATCCTACAAAGATAGTGATTACTAGTAATTATCTTTCTTCTATTATCTAGTCTGAGGATTGATTTTGGATTTTAATAAAGAAAATTAAAACTTAAACAATTAAAATAAAGAAGGCAATAATATTGAACACAAAATAAAGAATTCACTTGGAAATTATTAATATCGAGAATTAGTGTCTAAGTTTCGAATCCCCCTAAATACCCTTAATTGATTGATCTATTATTATGCATTTGTTTTATTGGTTTATTAGACCGTGGAGATTCCTTTGGTATGCTAATAACTCACTCTTGAGTCTAATAACAACTAATCCTAAGGTTATCAACCGAATTACTCAGTTTAAAGTTTATAGGTTGTTTTATTGAGTTTTGAATCTCGCTATTAGGTTTGACCCTAATCCAGAGGATTTATGTCATCTTATCTCTAGGGTTGCAATTAATTCCTTCCAATTACTGTAGATCTATTCAAACACAAGATTTCTCATTCTCTATATTATGAAATTAGATTATGCAATAATATCTTGGATGTATTAGAACATATAATAAACACGTAATTGAATCACAATATATCAATCCAAACAATTGAATTAATAAAAGAATTGTAACATCCCGTTTCCATATAATGGGTTGAACCATAGAAACGGGCACACGTGAGATCAATCGGAGAAATTAGGAAAACACATCTCATGCTCATGCATTTGTGAACAGTGATTTTTGCACATG
>JAOQMS010000476.1:0-17728 GCA_027563885.1 Erythroxylum longipes
ATATTATTATTGGTATTATTATTGATTTTATTATTCTTATTAATTTATTATTATTATTATTATTATTATTATTATTAAATTCCTTATTATTATAAAATAGTTGTCGTAGAGTTGAGACGGAAGGAAGGGTTGAATTGACTAGTCTATTTTTTAGATTAAATTCCTAAGGAAAGTAATCTAAATACCAAGGAAATGGTGGGATTTAGAATCCAAGAAAAGTGCTACTACATTCTCTAGATTGAGAAAGTTTTTACTTTCCTAACTATCTAAAAAAATGAACCAAACATAATAATAAACTTTTAAGAAAAAGATTAGTTTCTCAAGCAAAAATCTATGCGAATCAAACAAGGCCCTAGTGTTAAGTTTTACCGTAATGCTCAAAGGGTCAAGATTGACAAAACTTCCAATGAAAAGAATGAAAAGTGGAAGAGTTCTGAAAGACTGGAGTTGGTGGTGAGACCTAGTGGATCGAATGTGGAGTTTTTTGGTAAGAGCTACAAAGGGGAAGCTACAGCTGCACAGTTGTGCACTCGTACACTTAGCGTTTTTTATAAGAAAACTGGGAGTTTGAAGATTATGCCTATTGCTAGTAACAAGGTATTATTTTCACTTCCATTCTTGTTGTAGGTTTCATTGACAAGTACATGTAAGAAAATAGACGAGAGAACATTTGAACATAATGTTTGATTGGATTGTTAGTGATGTTCGCTATGTTTTTAGTTTTTGGTTGAAAGTGAATTTTTCTGACTGTTGATTTTCATGTGGCATTGCCACCCCAGAAAGCAAAACCTTTCGACGAATCTTTGGTTGATAAGTTTAGAATAGAACAACTTCGGAAGATTCTATGCTTTCCAACAGTGCCTGAAGGGGTTTCTCACTTTCTAGATCTTTTCTCCTTTTTTTTTTGTCACAGATGGTATATTCGGAGCAATTATGAAGGTAAGGCTACCTTCTAGATTTTCATTTATATTCTTCGTTCACTTTGGAAGGACAAATGGATCGACCTCTGTGACTAATCCTGACCATTTTGAAGGTTAATTTGGTGAATGATGGTTTAGTGAAAATGCAACTTGATTCAGGCATTCTATCGATTTTGAAGTAGCTTTGATGATTCTTATGGCTAATCTTTCGTATATGATGACTGACATATAAAGTTGTTTTCATCCACATGGATAAACTTAGTCATTCTAGTCACGTTGTAAGTTTTTTGTAATCTCAACATTTATAATTTATAAAATAGTCTCTGCATTTATTATTTTGTCTATAAAAATTGTTAAAGTTGTAATTAAAATCTTGTATATCAAAAATATTTTTTGTTGGTATAATTCAATGATATATTATTTTTCATATACAATGCTTCAAATTATTAATTAATTTTGTACTATATTTTTATATAATAATTTAACAAAAAATCTAAATATTATATATAATAATATGGATTAAAAATGACATAAATAATTATAGTTAACTTAATATAACATTTCGTTAAAATGTATGCTAAAAATTTGACATCATTTTATAAAACGTAGCTAAAAACATTTGAATATGTTTTTAAAAAGGTAGCTAAAAATCTTTTACTACCTTTCTCAAAACGTAGCTAAAAACAATTAGTTATATTTTCAAAAACTTAGCTAACAATCTTTTGCTATGTTTTTGGAAACGTAGCTAAAAACGATTCTCTACATTTTTGGAAACATAGCTAAAAAAACTAAACGTAGCAAAAATGTATCGGTGACGATTTTTTAAAACACCGCTAATAGTTTTTATCTACGAAAATAAAGCGTAGGGAAAAACTATTAGCTACGATTATTGAAAAATGTCGCTTATAGTTTTTAACTACGGGGATTTGACGACTTTTTTTGCGACGAATATAAATCGTCGCTAATTACTATAAGCCATGATTTTGAAACTCTTAGTGACGAATTTTTTGGTAGTCAAATGTCATTTCTATTGTAGTGATAGTTTGAGGGATACGACAAGAAAAAATTAAACTTTAAAATAAAGTACAAATTAAAATTTATGTTTTATTATGATTTACGAATTAATCATCTTATAGAATTTTAACTATTTTTTATTTTTGAGAAATCAAGATATAAAAAAATTGTAATTATTCTATTGAATGCCGAGTCAGACTCGCCTTGACAATATTACTTATATCACAAACAGTCTTCTAACACATACACTGCCACACATTTAAAACTCATGGAAGATGTCAAATCCTTATCTCGCAACTCTTTAACTCATTTTTCAAAATTAGGAATCATATTTCCCCCCTGAAAACAGTTTGGAAGAACCAATTAATTAATCAAATTTGAGAGCACATTCTAACTGGATTAGATCTTTTGAATTATAAAAAGGGAAATCAGTAAACTGCTTGGCTTCCGTCACTCATGCCAAGCATATCAAGAAGAAATAATAGGATCACAGGAGAAAACCCAGAACTAAAAAATTTTTATCGATTCAAGTGTTCGTTGAATAATTTCTTCTTTGTTAAGCTCGAAGTTGTAACTATCAATTCAGCGACGGTATGATGATTAAATTCAACCCTACAATCCTAAACCTTAAGTGTAATAAAACCCATAACCTTGTGGAAGCTTGATTGTCACTACTATGGTGGTTTTGTTCAAATAACAAAGGTCACTTCCCAAAAAAAAAAACTAGTAGCAATTAAGCCACGGACAAAAGATACCTCAAATGAAATAATAGTCAGCTTTCTATCTAAAATCGACATCATTTTAATACATCTAAGTTGTTTGTGTTCTATATTAACGAAAGGATGCACCTTAGTATATGCTTCGAAATTAGGACGCACCTTAATACATTTTATATTCCATAGTATATCCTTCGTAATTAGGTCATGGTTCATCTTGTCTTCAACTTGAAATGCCGATATTTTAGTTTAACAATGATTTGGATTATTGTGAATAATTGATTGGAATAAGATGTAATAATAAGAATAATTATGCTATATTACGAGTTGAAGTTTTATCTATTTGCGACAAGTTTAAAGTTCAACTTTATCACAATCTAAAGTAAAAATCTATTAGACAATTATTATTAATATTATAAATTAGGTGTTTATACTAATAAGGAAAAAAAAAACTTCTTTAATGAGAGAATTTAGAAGTAGTCCCATGTCTATCAGTAAATAAAATTTGAAGTTTCTTTAGACTGAAGAAGTAAAATATAAACCTTATATTGTAGTGTGTGTGTGTATATAAGAAAAATGAACTGTAACCCTTACATTCAATAAGACAATCCCTGTATAAGAAAGTCATGTGTGAAAGTTCTATGGTTATTTAAATATCAAATGTTTCATATGCTATTTATATTAATGCAATCAATATAAGATTTATTATAACAATTGTATAGTTGTATCAGCCTATATAGTAGTTTTAAAATCTGCTAAATTTATTCATTTTACGAAGGTTATATTTGGTCGGATGTAAGGTATTTAATGGAATGAAATGAAATAGAATGATTTATAGTGTAATGGAATGTAAATGGATATAATATTAGAAAAATGTTATTTAGGAAGGATGAGGAAGGGCCCAAAAGGTTTCAAATCTCCCTACCTACACTTTCTTGATCGAGCTTATCGTACATGACTTGTTTAGTGCGGAGTACTCGGTTGACATGATTTGCAGGATATTACATCAATTCATATATTTTCCTAGTGCGTATCTAAAGGATAACGACTGCGGGTTCCTCCGTTCCCAAAAAAAAGGATGGAAGGGTTTATAATATAATATAGTGAAATGTTGTCTGGAAGAAAGATTTATAATATAATATAGTGAAAAGTTGTTTATCAAAGAATATGTACTATTTGACACTGTACATATATTAGACTATTAACTAAGCAAAAAAAAATCAATTGCATGCATACTAACAAAATGCATTATTCAATTGTTTAGTTGAAGGGTTTTGGTCAGCTAGTTGAGTGTTTAGTTAGGGGATAGGCTAGTCAATATCTTAGCTAAAAGGACATCGACTAATCAAAGGTAAAGCATCGATTGTGCATTGCATAAATCGTATTAACTAAGGATCTTAAAAGGCTATATAGTGCATTTGAGAGCATTTGTGTATTGCATAAATCATATTAAGTCTTAGTTAATTAGTGTGAGTAAGAAAGGGAGTTCTTGAGTTAGACTTTGGGCATTCATGAGATCAATTAAGCAATTGAAGTTGTTAACGATTCCTCTTCACCCATGAAAAATAAGATTTTATATAGAGAATCTCTTTTTATTTGTAGAAGGAAGAGATATAGTAGAATTTCCAAGTGAAAATAGGTTAATAGTTGTTTGGATGAACCACTATAAATGAGTTTATATATTTATTATTATTGTGATCTTCATGAAAATTATATATGTTTATGGTTGCTTAAATTAAATTGTACATTTATATTGTAATAATATATTCTTATTCTTATGCAATTCATTTAATAGATTTAGTAAAAAATTATATACATATATCCACACTAGTCTTATGTGTCATTTGAAGATCGAAAATTGGCACTAAATTTGGTTTGAATGATTATATATACATTTATAATGAAATTTGAACAAAATCTTTATAATACATTATGATTTACTTTTTAGTTAATAAAGACAAGGCATATGGATGCCTCCACTTTTTGATGAGGACAATTACCTATATTAGAGTTGACCTTTAGAAATTGTAGAGAATATAACTTATACCCTGAAAATCCTTAGCTATAGAAAAATAGAGATTAAGTTATGAAGAATTAAAATAAATGCATTAATAAAGGTAGGACACTTATTACACTGAATAGGAAATTTATACATATTTTATTTTGTGCATTAAGTAAAGTGAAGTCAATTGAGTTTGCACATATGAGATGACTCATAATATATACTTGAGATCACACATAAGTGCATCACTCAAGGTATAGAAAGAAAATTGAACATATTTGTGAATATATCTAAATTATTCCATAAGGAACATAATGAAATCAATTTTAATATGCATGTTTGTGTAATTTATTTTGTTAATAATCTTAAGGTCTTAGTAAGATGTGCTAATATTGAATTAGTGACAAAGTTAATTAGGTCTTTAGTGAAGGCATAAGAAACAAATATGATAGCCATTCAAGAAGAAAAATATTTAACACATTTCCATTGGAAGAGTTCATATGATCACTCTTTATATATGAGATACAAATGTATGAATTGTATGAAAAGAAAATAATTATAACAAGAAGAGTGCTTTTCAAAGTATCAAGGAAGAGAAAAGTGATGATGAGAAGACCTTCAATGAAGAATGTTGAGAATGACACAAATCTCATAACAAAGCAATTTAAAAAGTTCTTAAAGCATAAGAGATACAAATATTTGAAAAAGAAGAAGAAAATAGTTAAAGCCACATAGGATAACACTATTAATTCAAAAAGTGAAGAAGTAAAAGACATTGTGGGAAATATATGCTAACAGTGATTAGATAGCATCTAGTTCTCATTATTGTGATAATATTGATTATGATGATAATTTATCTTATAGTGAGCTTATTGAGTATTTAGAGGCCATGTGAATGAAAAAGAAGAAAGGCTCTTTTAAGTGTACAGAGGCTTAATAACTCTTAGATGCATGTATGGTTTAGAATGAAAATTTGAAATATGAAATGCTTGATATAAAATAATCTAAAAGTACAATTTGTCCAATAATTGTGATTATAACTTTTGTATAAGAATGAAACATTAAAGAAATAGATGAATATCATGAAAGCAACATTATCTAAGTTTAGTTTATAGAATGAAAAACTATAATACGTACTTAGATCTAAAAAGAGTTCAAATGATAGGTATGAGATTGGGAACTCTTATGAAAATGCATAAACTAATGTCAAGAAAATTTTTTAAAAAGAAAAATATGTCCATTGTGATGATATATTGCTTAAGTCATCAATAAGCATATAATGTCCAACTTTAGACATGAAAATTTCAATGCTCGTGCATCATCTTTTAGATCTCAAACTAAAAAGAATTTTATACATTTATTTATGGTTCACAACATAAACCTAGAAGACGTAATTAAAAAAAGGTTCAATTTTTATGCACTAGTTTACTAAAAGAGCATGCAATATTTTCTCATTCATATAGGTCTCTTTATCAACATAACATATAATAAGTTCACTTTCTTATTAGCCACCATGTAAGCATATGACACTTGCTTATAATTTACATAGGGCATTTTTACCAGTCATATTCACCTTATCATTACATAAAGGGAGCTCCTAATTCCTCAAATATCCAATAAAAAACATTATATCACCTATATCATCCATTAAAAAACTAACATGCATATTTACCATATTTTTAGAGGTCTTGGTCATATGATCCATATAACTTCAAATCTTTTACTGTAAGATGTAACTTTTATAGTGATTATGTCAATACAAATACATATTATTTTTAAGATAATGATTATTAAGTAGATATAAGAGAATATAGGTTAAAAATGGTTATAAGTTAACTCCTAATGACTTTAGTTTATATAGACATCTAGAACATATTAATTTATTTGCCTTGCCTGTCAATATAAGTAGAATAAGATGAATAATAATAATTGTTATCACCTCTATTGATATTAAATATTAAATGATCATAATATCTTTAATTTTTGTCAAAAAGAAAAAAAATACAAAAAGCCTTCGTTTGAGCCAAAGTAAGAAATTTTATTTCAAAAGATCAATTAGTGAATCTAGTGAGAAAGAAAAAAGAGGTAATCATTGGTGGTACATAAATGCTTCCATATTAATAATATTTAGGTATATTAACTTGGTATATATATTTAGGAGAAGAAAATATTATTACATGTACTTAGGAGGAGAAGGATATATAATAGAGGGATGACTAATTGAAATATGGAATTGTAGGCTATTAAAGTGGGGAAATGATTCTTGATGTTTTGGAGTTGACAAAAGTGTTAGCTATTGAGACAAACATACTACACTTTTTCTTCTTTAGGGGGCTTGACATTTATGTATAGTAAACTTTTTGTTATTAATCTTCTAGTGAGTTATCATGTTATCTTTGGTTTAATTTAAGAACCTAGTAAACAATTAACTTTGTGTTATACACTCTTTTAATCCTTCTTTTCTTCCAAATGGCTATTAATTTAGCTTGGAATCATGATATACAAAGCAATTATGCTCCATTACCCAATGTGATTTGAACCCTCTTTTAAATGAGGAATTATGATGGTTTAGCACATTCCAATACCTAACTAGGTACCAGTTTATTTATTCTTTCTGCTTATTAGAGTGAGTGTGTAAAAGATTAACTTCTCCAAATACTCCGGACATTATTATATTATTACCTTTAAATTGCCACATTGTTTAGGTGTGATAAAATTGAGCATACTTGAATGCTATGTCCAATATATTTTATCATAGTTTTACTGACAACATTTTCATAAGTTGAATTGAAGAAGATTAGTTTGTTTTAATGAAAGATAAAGAATTGCATACTTCTCTTAAGAATTACATACTTCAAACTATTACATGCGATACCTTTGTTTTTGTTATCACTCATAATTTCTTTTTTGTTATCACGCATATACTTTTAGTGATGTAATGTTTGAGCAATATGAACAAGTTTAATGGTTATATGGAAATAAATGAAAATGATGTTATAAAGATGCATTTAATCTCAGTAATAGTTTACAAAGTGAAGAAGGAAAATAAAACTATTACTACGCTTTCCAAATCTGGTTGAAAGAATATTAAGGCAGGTCTTTAAGTAAAATTAAAAAAAGAGTATATTAATGTCCAATTGAAAAACAAATATAATACTTAAGGATTAGATTGAAGAATTTTAAGAATTTACTTAAGAAATAAGAATAAGTTACAACTCTTTCACTTGTGAAGTTAATACTATATATGAATATTGAAAAAATCAATTTAAGAAAAATATTTCTTTTCTTATTAATATATCATATTATATCTTTCTCATATATATTTTTCATCATCGTAGGTGCATAAAATGACTCATTAATTCAAGAAGAAAGGATAAAATGGATTTTCATATTTGTGTTATATATTTGGAGATAATACTACAAAGATTGCATGCACATCAATCAACTAAATCTCCATCAAATAGTGTAGAAGAGAAACATATAATTAATGTTGGTGAAGTTTCTTAATTCAATAAAAAATGAGATCAAGTTGCAACTACTCATTTGAAAAGAAAGAAATATCCTAAGAAGAAGGCAGTGAGAAAGACATATTCTAGCATTTTTAGAAAATGTCTTGATTACAGTTAGTGAATAGTAAAAAATAATGATTTACTTGAGAAAAAATGACGACATCATCTATTGTAGATAATGAATTTGAAGCTTCATCAATCAAACACTAATACAAGGATGGAATATTTATATTCCTTACATGATTTGAGTGTCAAGGGTGTATAATATAGAAAATTAATGAAGGCTTTGCATAAATATTCCTTACATGATTTAAGTGTCAAGGGTGTATAATATAGAAATTTAATGAAGGCTTTGCATAATTCTCCACTTTTTGAGGATATTTTTATGAAGATGCCAATTGTAAGAAAGATGGATTGGATTGTATCTCTTTAGTAATGTTTTTATGTTATTATGTACTAAAGTCTTAATGGTTTTTGTACTTTAATATTAATAAGTATTCCATGGCTTAAATATTTTAAAAGTATGTTTGATATGAACTTTTTAACAGAATTTTTTATATGCACTTCTTAAATTTATGTTAAATTTTATAATGTTTCATATATCATTTCAATATTTATATTTAAATATATTTATACTTAAATATCTTTATTAATTATTTAATTATGACATTATAGATATATGGCCTTTTTATCGGATTTTGAACCTAATATAAATGATGAACTAATGAAGATAGTTATATTTCTTTAACTGGGGAAGAGAATAATTATTTTCATTTACATATGCAACCATGTATTTTTGGTTTACTAAATCATGATTTTCTATTAGAATTTTGAAATAGAATCTTATAAGTATTTATGAGAATTTGAGAATGAGCAAGACAATCTTCTTAAGCTTCTATAATGAGTTAAAGAGTTTAATATGCTTAAATTCAACTAGTCAATTAATTATAGAGGAAGTTGTAATATTCTTGATGACTTTAAGGTATAGTGAGACAACTAGATTCAAAGCAGCTACGTCTTATAAAAAGTGTCATTACTCCATCATCCTTTACTAATACACCTCTTGTGATTCAATATAATTCAAAATACTTTCCATATTTTCAATTATATTTATGTATTTTATTACTATCTTATTATGACCCTATATTTAATAAAATAATTTTATTTTTTAGGATTACATAATAGTAATAAATGGTACACGCATTAGGGCACGTATTCCAAATGATGAACAAATACAATATATGGTAAAAGAACTAATCCAACTTAAAACGTTATGTGTTGTTATTCATTTGACATGTGTTTCACATATGCAATGGCTAGATGAGCAGGTATAGTGAACGACTCTTGAGTTCTTATAGAAGTAGTAACAAATCCAACAAACTAATTTTTTATGCCTCCACGTGTTTGTACATTATTTTAAATAAATATAGTAATTATGATTAAGTTCTATTAATATATGTTCTTTATATGTTTAAGAAAGTTTTATTTTTATTAATATATATTCTTCATTTGCAAGATTATAGAAGAAGAACAAGACTTAAAGGTTTATATGAACTGTTTAATTACAAGCATTTTTCATTGAAAAATGCTACTAAAAGATATTTGACATTTTAAAAGTAAGACTACCTTTACTTTCGAGCATATCGAATTATGATATGAAGAAACAAAAATACATCATTATTACTTGTTGTATTATATATAATTTTATTATAATGTATGGGCAAAGTAATGTAGATGGTTATACTTAAAATAACAAGAAAATTATGAAAATATAAATGCAAACACAAGTTTACAAATGGAGTATAATATTACTCTAACGCAATTTTGAAGTATGTTTTAAGGCATGATGAAATTACTAGTCAAATATGGATTGATTATATTAATTAAATTTATAATTAGTTTATATTTTCTTGTAAGTGGCACTACTATTACGCTTTAAACTAATATAGCACGATGGGCATCTTTTGTTATTTAAGTAGAATGAATTAATTTACTTTTTATATTTTATAAATTCTTACTATAAAAATTTATTGTGTAAATTTCTTTAATTATATTAAATTTTCGTACTTTTCTTATTTCTAATGAAATTTAAATTTAAATTTAAATTTATTAATAAATAAATTAAATTAAAATTTAATATTAACATGTAATAATATAATAAAAATAAAACAAAGATTAACCTGATGAAATAAAATAGAATTTTGTTTTCACTTTTTATCAAAAACTTCAACAAAAAAATTCTATTTTTAATTTTTATTACAATTCTAAATTAAATTAAAATTTATTCTAACAAAACTAAAAAACTAAAAATAAAAAATAAATTAGAACCCAAACGTGTAGCGCATTTGATTCCTTTATTTTTGATTAACATGTTTGCTTTATATAGGTATAAATCTTTTTCAATTTGAAATGCTTACCTTGTAAAGGATCACATCTTTAATCACTATAAAAAAGATACGTGTCACAATACGCTAAAATATAATCTTAATATATTTGAAATTCTTGTTGTTTTAAGGACATTTAAACCTTAAATTTCTCTTAGAAGTAGACTAATCCATCATGATCTCTTAAGATTAATTAGTTCTATATCCAAATACGTCTCAGTACATTCTGAGTCACTTTTTAATTATTTTTGTTCACTTCTGATGTGAGATACCATCACCATGGTTATTGTGAATTAGTATTTGTTGAAGTTCTTATGCAACTATATATTTGGGAAGTTCTGACCTATCAAAACTTATCCTAGGAAAAGATACATTTTTTAAATTTAAAAAGATGCGTTAATAAAATTAATGTTCAAGGGTTACATTTGGTTTAATGTAACACAAAATCATTTAGTGGAAATGTTGAATGTTCTTGTTTCCATTTTTATTTTTAAATTTTTATTTTTTTTCAAATTTAGTTAAAAAACCTATTTGGTTGAGTTTGTGTTTCTATTTTTAGTTTTGGTTTCTTCAAGTTTTCAAAAATTATGAAAACCATAAAATGTAGTCTTTCAACATGATTTCCCTGGTTCTGTAAATAAGCTTAATGAAAAGGGTATGGTTTCCTTTTTTTTTTGAATTGCCTACAATTCCTTTCTGTCCATAGCTCGAACATTAATAAGATTGAACCCATTTTCAACATCTATAGCTCTTGGTTGTTGAGATTTGGTTTCTATATATGGAGCCATCCCAGTATATCCTCTAGATTGTGAGGATTATATTGAATGTTAAGAATTCGTAATTGCTTACTTGAAATGTTAGTGGAGTAACTACATAAGAATATAATGTGGTCGCTAGATTCCTACTGGGAAAGATATAGGATGCAAGAGCTTTCACTTATCCAAGTTAGTCTATCTAGGGTAGGGAGTTTATTTTGGGTGATCATCCACAAGAAGAAGATGTGTTTAGAGATTAGATGTTTATCTTATACCAATTTATGCCATCTAAATTCTTAGCCTTGGAGGAATAGCAGATTGTAGCAAGATGCTACATTAAATTTCTTAGAGGGGTTTTTAAAATAAACAGTTTTGTCTGATTTATTTTGGTTAGATAGGTAGGGGGAAGAGTGGAAGAAAGTTGGTTAACCCTTTTAAGGGAACCTACATTAGTTGCCCCTTTTAACTGCACCTTCCCTAAAGTTAAATGGAAGAGAATGTTGAAATGGTTTACAGTTGGGAAGAAGGTAAAAGGGATCTAAACTAGTCTAGTTGTAAAACTAGAAGCTGGATTGTTCTCCATTTCCAATTACTTTTTTTGTCTCTTTAGCTATTGTTTCTCTAAGTTTTAGGATGAGTTTGGTGATAGAAGATGAGTTTGATAGGGATCTCATTGTCTAAAAATTGGAAATTTTGATATACTTTTTGTGCATCCATTTTTCCCAGAGTCCTTCCTTGTTATTAACCAAACTCCATATTCTTTTTGTTATTAGTGTTGTATTAAAGACTCTGATAGACTTGACTTTTTTGGAAGAACAAATGTTCTTCCATTTGATCTAGGGCATCCCCTTATTTATTCCCCCTCCACTCTATAAGAAGTTCCTTAAGGCCCTTTCTATATCTTTCATAATTTTGATTGGCATCTTAACATGTGAGCTCCAGTATATGTGCATGTCATTTAGGATTGATTTTATTAATTGTACCCTCCTTACATAAGATAAGTGCCTTGATATCCAAATTTTGGTTCTCCTTAGGATATCATTAAAATTTGGCTTACAGTACTTACAAGATAAATTTGATGAGGAGATTGGAAGTCTTAAATATTTGAGTGGCACTTTAGAAAGCTAAAGGTCTAAGGTATTAGTGATTACTTGTTCTAGTAAGGCAATTATTGAGGATATGATTATTTGACTCTTATTATTTAACAAAATAGATATTTTCTCAAACTGGTCTAGGTTGTCCATTAGCAGAAGGATTGAGCTTTTATCTGCTCTACAAAGTAGGAACAGTAAGTAAAGAGGTTTCCTTGAGAGATCTTATATGATATGTGTCTATCGGTGACTTTTATGGCTAGTAAGAGTAGATATGGGGAAAAAGGATCCCCCTATCTTACACCTTTTATTCCTTTAAAAAGATGAGTGCTTTCTCCATTAATTAAGACATTGTAGGAAGAAGTAAGATACACTGGCTTATCCAATTAGTAAATTGAGTGGGAAAGTAAAGACTGGAGAGTTTGAAGTATGAATGACTACTTGAGGTTGTCAAAAGCTTTAGTCAAGTTTATCTTTAAAGGTATAGCTTGTGATGGACTTGTTTGAGTGATAGTCATTGAAGAATTCTTGAATCAAAAGTATATTATCACCAATGTTTCTAGTGGCAATAAATCAAATTGTGAGACATTAATAATATTTTTCATTATGGGTTTGAGTCTGAGTGGAAGGATTTTTTAGATGACTTTATAGAGAATGTTGTAATAGAATATAGGTCTAAATTCTTACGAGGAGGAGGAGTTGGCAGTTTCACGAATTAGGTATAGGAAAGTTTAATTTAGTTCTTTTAGGAGAACGCCCAGAGAGAATAATTCTGGGATTACGTTATATATAGAGGGTTGAAAGAGGTGCCAGGAATTTTGAAAGAAAAAGGCATTAAAAACATCTAGACTAAGAGATTTATTAAGATTAATGCTAAATAGCCATTTTGAATCTCTAGATTAGAGACTGGAATTATTAGACTCTCTTATTGGGATTGGTATATGAAGGGTTAGATAAATTGGGAAAGAAGGTTAGGAGTGCTATTAGAGGAAGTGTTTGAACCTAGGAGATTTTTGAAGTGATTAAAGGCTAACTCTTTTAGTTACTATTGACTTTCTTGTTGGGATTGGTATATGAAGGGTTAGATAAATTGGGAAAGAAGGTTTGGAGTGCTATTAGAGGAAGTGTTTGAACCTAGGAGATTTTTGAAGTGATTAAAGGCTAACTCTTTTAGTTATTATTGATTAAAACATCATTATCCTATAGGGTTAATGATTCCAAAGATTTTATTAGAGTTTCTTCCATATTAGATGTTGTTGTGGAAGAAAACAGAGTTTGAGTCCCCATCATTTAATAAATTTATTTAAGCTTTTTGCCTCTAAAGTGAGTTTTTGAGCTTCTAATGCTAACAAGTAAGAATTTAGTTTGCTTATCTCCCTTATCCTCAAGTCTTGGTTACCTAGATCCTTGTGGTAAAGTGACTGAATTTCATTTAGGTCATTCGTGCAGATCCCTACTTATTTACTTGTGCCATTTTAGAAGTTCTCTTTGCATAGTTTCTTTAAGTCCTTTATTATGATCGTTATTTTAAATACTAGTTTATAAACCTTATAACCCTCAACTTCCTCATTCAATCATCTTCTGATTTCTTTTTCATAGAGATCGTAAGGTTACGTACATTAAGTTTTAATATTTATAACCTTGGTAATTTTCACAAGTGCATAGGTCATTCACGTAATACCTAAGGTATTGATCCCACAAGGAGGAAAGTCTAGTCCTAAAATCTAAGGTTGTACTAACTACAATAATTCAAAATAAATAAACTAATGCATAAAATAAATCAATCAAACAATTAATTTCAATAATTAAATTGCAAAAATCTAAACAAGTAAAAAATCACACAACCCAATCCAAAAATCAACCTAGAAATTACCAAGTATGAGAAAAGGGATTTTTAATCCAAAATTAACAAAAATCTAGCTGATTATGCAATTATCGAATTATGGGTTTAGACAATCCTAGGGTAGGTTACTCTCTCTCGAGTTATAATCCTTAACCCTAATTGATAATCCCTAATTTAAATTATGGAATTGTGATCTCTCGATTCACAATTGACCTAAACCTAAATTAGTTCTAAAATTGTCTAATAACCTACTGGGAACTTATGCTCGATCTCTCGTTACACGATTCTACCAGTTTGATTCAATTCTCTACCTATCAAATTACCTAACTCTCGTTAGCTTAATTTGATTATTTTCACTGGGCTCACCCTCTCAGTTTATTGCTGAATTATTACGAACATATATTGAATCACAATTAAATCAATAAAAACACAATCAGCCAAACTTTATTAATCTCAAGGGCCAAAAACCTGAAGGTGAGTTTAGACATAAATCAACACTCAACAATAGTTAATTTCAATAATCATCTCAATTTCATACATCCATAAAATTGAAATAAAAATAGAAATACTATCAGAACGGATTCGTAGAGGTAGCGACTATGGGAAACCACCTATTTTAGGAAATACATCGCATCAAGCTTTATCTTCGTGACTCTCTTCCTTCGTCTCCTTCCTCAATCTCTCGATAACTCTCTAGTTTTTTTTTTCAGAATGTGGCTGATGTGAATGCTCTCTTTGCAGATTCTCCAAGGATGCTTCTTCTGTCCCTTAATGTTATATTTATACTTCGGAAGCCTTAGGGTTGATTCAGGGTCACAACGGTCCAAAAAGTCTTGTAAAACTTGATTTTTTGTGTCAGCCCGATATAGGCTAGCGCTTAACCCTCTCTGTCATGATCGTAACCCAAAATGCACGATCGTGGCCTGGATCTAAGCTCTCTGTAACGACCGTGCCCAAAGTGCACGATTGTGGCCTGGCTGTCTTGGGTCGTCCCTCTCTGTCACGATTGTGGCCTGTTGTACCACAATTATGGCCTATGTTTTTGGCCTGAAACTCTTTACAACTTCTCCTTTCTTCACCTTTTACCCTGAAAAACTAACAAACATATCAAGATACCTAAAAAATATAACAATTAAGCTCAAAGACTCATACTAATCCATAACATCACTTAAACACATAAAATTACTAGAATGTGAAGTTTTATGGGATTTTGAAGGGATCTTAGATGGAGAGTTGGGTTGAGAAGGGGGAAGTTAGAGGATCCTTACATGGTTCTTCATCTTGAAAGGTGGAAAATGGGAGGTGAAGGCTAGAGGTGGAGGATAGACAAGAGAAGGTTCTAATAGAGTTAATTTGGAGTTAGAGGTTTTTTAGGTTGGAGAGTTGGTGGGAGGGAGTGGAAGAATGCCTTGGGATAGCTCAAATTTTGAAGAGTTATTAACTATAAAAGTTGGAGGAAATAAGGAGGATGAGAAAGGAAGATCTAAGAAAGGTGCATCTGAGGAAGGTTAGGATCGAGAGTTTAGATGAAGGAGAGTGAGGGAGCTGGTTATTATCTGATAGATTGATGGCTTGCTCCATACCTACAAGGTAAGGAGTAGCCTAAGGAGAGGTTGACAGTAAAATTTGCTTATAATTAAAGAAAATATCTATTGGACAAGGATAAAAGGTTAGGAAAAAGGAAATGGTCTTAGAGAGAAGGGAGAACTACTCTCATATTCTTATTCTCTAGGGAAAGATACTTGTTCTATCTTTGTTTTAGTTAATGTATCACAAAATTTTCCCTTGCTTTACCTAGACAAACTTTTATTCATCTACTTACAATTCCTTAGATAGTAATCTTTCGTCTAATTAAGATAATCAGACCGTTATCTTTTACTGTTGTTTAAGCAAAATCACACGGAATGAAGAGTCCATCCATGATGTAGCCAAACAACTTTTGGAATTAATTGCTACTTAATAAGATATCTTGGCAAACTCCTTTAGTAAGTTATATAATTTTTGTTACATAAATTTGTTGTTTTAAATAATTCACCTAACCATGATTTGTACATTTATGTGATCAATAAATTTCTTGTGGTTCAAATAAAAAAATGATGAAAAATTTTTAGATGTTGTTTAATAGGTGATGATGATACTGATAGTCATTTTAATATTATGCACTAGTTTATCAGACCCGATATGAAGAAGATACTCGGTTTGAAAGATATAAGGAAGCTTTTGGTGATCACATCCGCAGCAATCCAAAAGTAATATTAATAATAAAATTAATAGTAAGTTATATTTTTAATAAAATAAAACATTAGATATTTAATTAATATAATTTTTAATTTTAATTAGTATTGTAAAATTGAATAAAAATAAAAATAAAAATATAATTTATCTTTTTTTTTATAAATGATATTATTTAAAGTATGAAATAAATAGAATATAATTTAACAAAGGAACATTCATAAAATACTTTCTAAATGTTGATTAGTCAAAATTGTTAATGTCGTTCTTCTAGTCTTCTAAGCTTGACTCTTTTTAGGAAAACAAATGACATTGAAAACTAACAATTATACGTATGTTTAATTCTTCTAAATATTATAGAACCTATAACCTAAATAATAATATTTGACACAACAAGTATAATAATTAGGATCTAATTAAGTGTATTTAATATAATGATAATGTAAGACATGAATATTCGGTATAAGGTTTGATCATAATAATTAGAATTAAATTATTATAACTTGAATCCTATATAGCAATGTATAAACAAATTTAATCTCAGTTGTCAATATATATATATATTTCCTTCTTTAAAACACTTGCTTGTCTAATTGATCTAACCCAGAACACTTAGGCAAACACTAGTGGAAGTATTCTCTAATTTCTTCCCATCTTGCTTATATTAAAGAACCTCTGAGCTTTACCATCTTGCTTGCCTTTAGGATGTGGTAATAAAACCATAATTCTTTACAATGTAGTCAAAACCTAGCTTTTGTTTTCTCATCGGTCTTTGTTTAAGGGTCTGTTTGGTTGAAGAGTTTGGAATGAAACGGAACGGAATATAACACACTTCGATTGTTTAGTTAAGGGTTTCATAATTGAGTGGAATATAATGGGATGGAAGCGGAGGGTTTAATGTTATGTTCTATTTTATCCTATACAGTGAAAATATGAAACCTCTAATTTGGGGGGTTTAGGATGGAACGTAAACTAATAAATACATACTACCTAATATACCCACAATAATTTTTCTTAATACCAATTATTTCTTTTAACTCTAACCCCTTGTATATAATTAATAATGTTTTTATATTATTTCTCCTTACCCTAATAATAATATAATATTATTTATAAAATTATATATAATTAATAATAAAGTTTTAATAAAATTTATATTAATGAAAATAGAAAATATATAAAAATTTATTCTTTAATTATTTGTATATATTTCTATATAAATAAAAATATAAATAAATAATTTTTAAATATAAATCACATAT
>JAOQMS010000514.1:0-17724 GCA_027563885.1 Erythroxylum longipes
ATAAAGTTGTATTTCTTGGCTTTGTTATTTCTGCCCATGGTGTTCATGTTGATGAGGAGAAGGTTAAGGCTATCAAATATTGGCCTACTCCTAAGTCTATTGGTGATGTGCATAGTTTTCATCGTTTGGCTAGTCTTTATAGGCTATTTGTGAAAGATTTTAGCACCATTGCTGCGCCATTAACTGAAATCATTAAAAAAGATGTTGATTTTCAATAGAGTGAGGCACAAGATCTTGCGTTTAATGCTTTGAAAGATAACTTGTGTTCTACAACTATTTTAAGTTTGCATAACTTTAATGAAGTTTTTGAGATTGAATGTGATGCCTCTGGGTTAGGTATTGGTGTTGTTTTGATGCAGGATAGGTGTCCCATTGCATACTTTAGTGAGAAGCTTCATGGGCCACAACTGAATTGTTCCACGTATGACAAGGAACTATATGCCTTGGTGAGAGCATTGGAAACTTGACAATACTATCTATGGCCAAAGGAGTTTGTAGTTCATTCTGACCATAAATCACTCAAGCATTTGAAGGGCTAAGGTAATTTAAACAAGAGACATGTGAAATGGCTAGAGTTCATTGAAACTTTTCCATATGTGATCAAGTACAAGTAAGGTAAGGAAAATGTAGTGGCTGATGCACTATCAAGAAGGTACACTCTAATCAATACTTTGATTTCTAAAATGCTTGGATTTGAGTTTATTAGAGATTTGTATGCCTTATATTCTGATTTTGGGAATGTTTATGGTGCATGTGAGCATGTTGCATTTCAAAAGTTTTATAGGCATGATGGGTACTTATTTAGGAAGAATAAGCTTTGTGTGCCTATTTGCTCTATACGTGAAATACTTGTGCATGAATCACATTGTGGAGGATTGATGGGTCACTTTGGGGTGCAAAAGATATATGACATACTTTGTGAACATTTTTGTTAGCCTAACATGAGAAAAGATGTTGAAAATATCTGTTCTAGGTGTGTTACATGTAGACAAGCAAAATCAAAGACCTATCTATATGGTTTGTATACTCCTTTGCCTGTGCCTAAGCATCCTTGGACTGGCATATCTATGGACTTTGTATTGCGGCTGCCTAGGACAAAAAAAGTTAGGGATAACATATTTGTGGTTGTTGATAGGTTTAGTAAAATGGCACACTTTATTGCATGTCATAAAACTAATGATGCCATTTATATTACTGGTTTGTTCTTTAAGGATGTTGTGCGTTTGCATGGTGTTCCTAAAACCATTGTTTCAGACCGTGATGTAAAGTTCTTGAGTCACTTTTGGCATGTTCTTTGGAGAAAGTTAGGAACTAAACTTTTGTTTTCTACTACTTGTCATCCTCAAACAGATGGCCAAACGGAAGTGGTCAATAGAACTTTAAGATCTCTTTTGCGTGCTGTTATAAGAAAAAATCTTAAAACTTGGGAACAATGTTTACCATTAGTTGAATTTGCATTTAATAGGAGCATTTATTCTACTACTGGTTATTCACCATTTGGGATAGTTTATGGATTTAACGCTTTGATGCCTTTGGATTTGTATCCTTTGCCATTACATAAGTTATCTAGCAGGAATGGACAACACAAGGCCGAATTGGTGAAGAGCATTCATGAGAAAGCAAGGCAGCAAACAGAGAAGCGGGATGAAGCAAATGCGCACAGGGCTAATCAAGGGCGCAAGTTGTTGAGGGTTTGATTTGAGGACGAATCCTTTTAAGGAGGGAGGGGATGATACAACCAGCCTTCGCAATGGAGTTTCACACCTTACACACCAACCTGACAAGCTACACATGGTAAGTGGTCCAATTACAATGCAACAAGTTTCAAGGCTTAAACAAGTAATGCAAGCTTTTGTTTAAGCCCAAATTACAAGTCAAGTACATGAGGAGGCCGAAACATCCATGGAGGAACACCAAGGCACGCCCAAGCTTGTGACTTTATTAGAGGAGGCGTTGGAAGAGGCTAGTACTTAGTCATTTTTGGTAAACAAGCTCAAGTTTTGCTTTGGGCGCTTTTTTTTGATAATTTGGGCTTTTTATTTATTATCTCTTATTTTTGGCCCAAGGACTTGTTTATGGGTTGTTCTTTTAGTTAGTAGCATGTGCTTTCATTAAAAGTCATATGATAGTTTTTGTTTAATAAGGCCCATACGCCCCTCTTTGTGTGTTTGGGTATTTTGAGACTTATTTAATTTTTATAGGAGTGTTTTAATGTGTTTAGTCCATTCCTAAAAGGACTTGGATTAGATTGTGTTCAATGGGCTAGATATTCCTAGATTTGTAAGGATTATCCTAGTTTTCATTAAATGGGCTTGCAAACCCATTCCTATTAGGGTTAGGACTTGGTCAAGAGTATTTATACCTTATTATATCCTTGTAACCCTAGATTGGATGATTAATAAAATTTCAGAATTGAATTCTTCAAGTGAGGTGTGAATGTCTTCATGGTTACTTCAAGAAATTGATTTGCATCAATAAGTAAGTACTTGGAACATAAATTGATTTCTGATTTCTTTGAGGTTGGGTCTCAAACTTATGCTTTGGGGTTTGATCTAGCATGTTTAATTGAATAGAAAGATTGGGATTTTAATGCAATAGGATTAGGGGGTTTCAAGAACCTTGTTTTCTTGGGGGTTCCGTATCATTTCTCTTCTTTTGTTGTTGATGTAGAGTTTAGGTATGCAGACTCTATATACTCAAATTAAAATTTCTGAGACGAAGATGTTATTTAGTGTGCCGTATTTCTTACATTCTTAATTATCCTTTGATATTCCTGTTTAGAGATCTTAAAGGCAATGTTTCTCTTAAATGATGTGTTTATTCTGTGGATAACAGGGTTAATTATTCAATTATTTTCCTTTGGCCAGTTGATGTCATTAGTTAATAAAGCCAATACAGGTGCCCCCTTGAATGCCACTTTTAACTTTTCTAGTACAAATGCTGCCGCAATCAATTTCTTACGTTCCATGTTTTCGACGGGAAGCACACCTCCTCTTTCACCTGGAAGTACAGCTAGTTCTTTATGGATAACAAAGCAAAGGGTTGGCCCTTCAAATTTAGGTTCTCCTCTAAAAGTAGTTAATGAGCTAGTAAAGGAAATCATACCTCAGGTTCAATTTTCATTTTTTTTCTTCTAGTTTAAGAACTTTGATTAAGTTCTAAACTATACATATACACACACAGTTTTTGGAACATCCCCACACCTCTCCCCCCTCCAACTCAAATAATCAAATTTTACAATGGATATTGTAGGATGTAATCTCTTAATTCTTGCAGTTTTACTTCCAAAATGGTTGTTCATCTCTAAAGAATTGAAAGAACAATGCTTATTCAGTGTCAATCACGTTTTTTTATGGTCGCCAAGATGGACTGCAGATACATGGTGAGATATAACTGGAAGATGACCACCCATGATATATCAAGAACTAATCCGTTTATTATATTTTCTATTTTAGAATTCAAGAAAGTCACTAAGGAGATCTGCAAGCTACCATCATTTTT
Source organism: Erythroxylum longipes (assembly GCA_027563885.1). Taxonomy (NCBI): domain Eukaryota; kingdom Viridiplantae; phylum Streptophyta; class Magnoliopsida; order Malpighiales; family Erythroxylaceae; genus Erythroxylum; species Erythroxylum longipes. The sequence continues at coordinate 3,502 of JAOQMS010000514.1, forward strand.
CAGCATTTCTCTTTTCAAAAGGATTGATGTGAATGCTACTGGTTTTGTTACAAGGTATACTTTCTTAGTTTAAGAACACTGTTTCAAAGGCTTTCTAGGTCAATGATATGGCTTCTCCATCTTTTTGAGAATGCTTACAACTTTCTGTGCATTTTATCACCATTACTCAGGAGTTGCCCTTCCTTAATTGTAGCTTCCTTTTTGCCAGTGAGATCCATATGCTATGATGCGGTGAAACAACTATTAAGTCTTAATTTAGAATTGAAATGAAGCTAATTCAGCAAAACAATTAAGAGTTAGGTTGAAACAACCTAAAATCTCTCAAGAACACAAGAACTTTGAACCCACAAATAGCTTTTCTTTCTATTGATTGAATGATGCCTCTCAAGCATTAGCAATACATGCATATATATAGGCTGCTGGACAACCCCTTATATAGGTAAAATACAACTAGAAAATAGCTCAAATATTGCTGTAAACATAGCTAAAATACAGCTGTGAATACAATTGGAATACAACTATGAATATAGCTCAAATACAGCTGTGATTAGTGTTGTTCTTCATCAGTCCCCTCCACTTGTAAAGAACTCGTCCCTGAGTTAACTTGTCTAGTTGATTCCTTCAGATAGAAAGTGTAGATATCAACCACATTAAAAGTCTTCGATATGCCCATAAAATTAGGAATATCAATTTTATAGGCATTATCATTGATTTTTTTGAGAATTTGTATGGCCCAATTTTCTTTGGTGTCAATTTACCAAGATCTCCAGTTGGCAATCATTCTTTGAGCAAATAAATCATCATATCATCATCTTCTTTAAAATCTTCTCACGTCTATGAGTATCAACATGTGCTTTATACTTGGCGTTAGAAATCTCAATTTGATCATGTACCTCCTTTTGCACTGTATGGATATGATCTGCTAAGTGTTCGGTTGCAATTGAGTATCCTGGAATCTTAAGCAGGGGAACCAAGTCTAGAGTATGGCATGGAGCTCGACCATAAATGACTTCAAATGGTGATTTACCAGTGGTCCGGCTTTGCATGTTGTTGTATGCAAACTGTGCTTGTTATAAGAAGAAATCCCATTGTTTAGGATGATCACTGTAGAGACATCTGATGATATTGCCTAATGATCTATTAACCACCTCAGTTTGTCTGTTTGTTTGTGGATGACAGGTATTGCTACATTGCAAATCTGTGTCAAATCGATGCCATAAAGTCCTCCAAAAAGGACTAAGAAATTTTGTGTCACGATTTCAAGTAATGGTATTTGGAATCCCGTGTAAACGAACTTCTCTGAAGAAGAGGTTGGCTATATTTGTAGCATCAATAGTCTTACGGCATGGAATAAAATGACTCATTTTGCTGAATCAATCTACTACTACAAAAATAGAATCTTGTTGTCTTTGTGTAAGGAGTAATCCTAACACAAAATCCATAGAAATATCTTTCCACGGACCACTTGGAACTGGTAAAGGTGTGTACAAACCAGTATTTTACTGTTGTCCCTTAGATGTCTGACAAATATAGCATCTTTGTACAAACCTTCCAACATCTCTCTTCAACTGTGGCCAATAATATCGAGCTTCAATTAGGGAAATGGTCTTATCTCGACCAAAGTGTCCAACTAGACCACCGTTATGCAGTTCTTTGATTATCTTTTCTCTAAGGGAGCAAACTGGTATGCATAAGTGCTTCCCTAAAAATAGATAACCATCTTGTATAAGAAATTCACTAGCTTGTTTATTATGACAACGTTCCCAATGATCTTTAAAATCTGCATCAGTCATGTATAATTCCTTGAAAGTATCAAATCTTATGACTTCTGCATATAAGGTTCGTACAAGGGATATTTGTCGGCTGAGGGCATCTGTCACTTTATTTTACTCTCCAGATTTGTGTTTCAAGGTAAATGTGAACTGTTGAAGAAAACAAATCCAACACAAATGCATCCAATTATGAATCTGTGGATTGTTGATGAATTTAAGAGCTTGATGATCATAATATAGCACAAACTCTTGCTATATTAGATAATGTTTCTAATACTTGAGTGCTTGCACAATAGCATAGAATTCTAGCTCATAGGTAAACTAATTTTTTCTAGCTTCTCACTATAGAATGCTACTGGACGACCTTCTTGTGAAAGAACAGCTCCTATTCCCATAATAGAAGCATCTGTATGTACTTCAAAACACTTCTCAAAACTGGGTAAGGTTAAAACTGGGGCATTGGTTAACTTCTCTTTGATCAATTGAAAGCTCTTCTCTGCAGCTTCGGTCTATACAAATGGACCCTACTTTAAACAGTCAGTCATGGGACTTGCTATGCTGCTGAAGTTACGTATGAAACGCCTATAGAATGTAGCTAATTCATGAAAAGAATGTACTTTAGAAATATTTGTGGGTGATGGCTATTGCCAGATAGCTTTAACATTCTCATCATCCACCATAATCCCTTTGTCGCTCACAACATACCCAAGACAAATCAGTTTACTAGTCATGAAACTGCACTTCATGAGATTGGCATACAACTTATTTTCCTTCAATGCAGCAAAGACGTGTTGTAAATGCTCATAATGAAGCTCCGGTGTCTTGCTATAGATAAGTATATCATCGAAGTAAACAATGACAAACTTACCCATAAATGGTTGAAGAACTTGGTGCATGAGCCTCATAAAGGTGCTGGGTGCATTTAAGAGTCCAAAAGGCATAACTTTCCACTCGTACAGTCCTTCCTTGGTTTTGAAATCTATCTTCCACTCATCTCTTGGACGAATGTGTATCTGGTGGTAGCCACTTTTCAAGTCTATCTTGCTGAAAATTCTTCTAACATGTCAAGCATATCATCTAACCGAGGGATGGGAAATCTATACTTCACTGTGATCTTGTTGATGGCTCGACCATCAACACATATGTGCCAACTACCATCCTTCTTTGGTGTGAGGTGGGCCGGTACTGCACAAGGACTTATGCTTGGTTGTAATACTCCTTTTCTGATCATGTCATTAACTTGGCCTTATAAAATTGAATGTTCTTGAGGACTCATTCGGTAGTGTGGTAGGTTTGGCAAGCTTGCTCTTGGTACCAAATCAATAACATGCTGAATATCATGCATGGGTGGTAACCCATCTGGTAGCTCATCTGGAAAGAGTTTAAAATACTCACCCACTAAGGGTTGCAAGGCTTCTGACACTTTAGTAGGTGCAGGACCTTCTCCTTTAGTGACCAAAGCAATCAATCTTTGCCCTCCTTCAACTTCCTCAAGTATATTGTTAGTAACTAAAAGAGACCGCCCCTCCACTTTAGAAGTTTTTAGGCGTTCTTTTACAGTTAATGGAACAAAGACAATCCTTTTTCCATCTTTATGAAAAGTGTAGAAGTCGTCTTTCCCTTTATGCAATACTTGATAGTCATATTCCCACGGTCTTCCCTGAATAATATAGGTTACATTCATATCGATGATGTCAAAGACAAGCTCATCAAAATAAACACTGCCAATAGAAAATTGAATTTTGCACTGCCTATTTACCTCTTATTGGTGTCTAATTGAAATCCAACCAACTAAGTAAGGCTTTGGATGGGCTCTTGTTTGCAGCTTCAATTTATTTACTACAACTTTTGCCATGACATTTTCTTCACAACTACCGTCAATAACCAGGTCATACATATATTCTCCCACTTTACAAGTTATTTTGAACATCTTGTTATGCTGCAATTCTTGGAGTGGTTGTTTTGTGGTTTGCAGCACATGTCGGATCACACTGAACCGCCTTCCTTCATCCGCATAAACGTATGCAATGTCCTCTTCATCATAATTGCACTGTTGATTTTCTTCATTACAAGTACTGTCATCACCATCTTGCTCTTCCTTCATGCCCTCTTGGTTGACTAGAGTAACTCCTCTGGTCCTTGGCAAGGGACAAGTGTTGGATCTATGACCAGTTGCGCCACATCAATAACACTTATCTTGAGTTGGATAAGCATAAGGATTGGGAGGTTGGGTCTTCTTTTCAATTTGTTGTCCAAATGATCTTTGTTGTTGATTGGGACCCTTTTGGTAATTTTGGGTAACAGGGCCAGGTGTAAATCGACCACCTTCACCCCCATTTATATGTCAAATAGGTGGTTGTATTTTTTGTCCTTCAGCTGTTATTTCTTTTCTCCTATTTTGAGGGTTGCCTCCATGTGAAGACTCTCCAATGTATGGATTATAAGGTTGTTGTCTGGAACTAAAGAACCTGTCACTTTGAGTCTCTGCTTTTGTTGCAAGTTGTCTGGCCTCACTAAGATTCCATAAATCTTGAATAGCCATTCTATCTTGGATGTTCAGCTTTAACCTACCAATAAACCTTGCTGCTTGTTGTGATTTTGTTTCTGAAAGGTTATTTTAAGTAGATAATCGAAAGAATTCAATTGCATAATCAAGAACAAAACGATCTCCTTGTCTACAATTTTGATAATGTTGAAAAAGAATTTGATCGTAGTCACGTGGTAAGAAATTACCCTTCAATAATTGCTTCGTCCGCCGCCAGGATCTTATTCACATTTTCCCCATACGAACCCGTGACATTTGATCTTACTCCTACCAAGCTGAAGCTCCTCCTTTTAGTTTGTAGGCCACTAATTTGACCTTTTTATCTTCAGGAATATCCATATAGTTAAAGAACCTTTCTACCTCATTAAGCCAATCTAGGAATTCTTCAATGTGTAGCTGTCCATTGAAAGTAGGAAGCTCCATCTTTAATTGATACTCAGAATTACCCCTGGTACGACCTAAGTTTCTCATTTGGTTTTGCCTCATGTCAATGTTTTCAGGTGTCCCAATATCCTCATCACTGCTATCATCAAGATCCCTTTGATCATGCCTATGAATTGGCATTTCCAAATTCAGCGGAGGCTAATTTTGGTAATTTCTTGGTTGTTGTGGTGGTGGCTCTACCCGATCACGAGTACCATCATTGATAGGTGCAGTAGCCCGTAGTTCGACATACAAACCTTCAATTGCAGTTTACAAGCTCTGGAGAACTCGTACAATCTCCCTCTATAAGTCGATCATAGTTCTCATGTCATTGGAGGTTGAATCTTCAGGATTAGCCATCTCTCTTTACATTTTTTTAACACAAAGTGAATCCTTTAGGGGAAACCTGGATCTGATACCATTTGATGCAGTGAAACAACTATTAAGATTGAATTTAGAATTGAAACAAAACTAATTCAGCAAGAACAATTAAGAGTTAGGTTGAAACAACCAAAATCTCTCAAGAACATAAGAACTTTGAACACACAAATAGCTTTTCTTTCTATTGATTGAATGATGCCCCCTAAGCATTAGCAATACATGCATATATATAGGCTTCTAGACAGCCCCTTACATAGGTAAATATAGCTAGAAGCAGCCTCAAATACAGCTAGAAAACAACTCAAATGCTGCTGTAAATACAACCAAAATATAGCTGTGAATACAGTTGAAATACAGCTGTGATTAGTGTTGTTCTTCATCATGCTATCTCTTACTGTTAGAATTTCATTGATGCTAGCAATTACAATTTAAAGATCAAGGTTGGTTGTATCAGTTTATGGGAATTCGAGCTAACTGTGACGATGAGGTTGCTCTTGGTAATTTGATGGTAGAGACTTCAAAAAATTCATTCAGGGGTCCAACTATGCTCTCCTACTCTTAGGATTTAAATCAGGTTTAGGATATAGGCTTATACTGGGCTACTACTTGTGACTCCTTAACTTGCAAAGTCTACCATGTCAAAAAATTCACCCAATTTTAACTAGCATGAGTTATAGAGTTTTTTTTTTCTCGTTCATGTCATAACATGATGTAAAAGTTACTTGGTTATTTTAAAATAAGTATTAGCATAGCTCTTATGTCTTTGTTTTAGCAATAAACTATTTCACATGAAAAGTGGAGAACCTATAAAATGTTGGTCCTCTGCACTGGGTTAATAGAATCATCCTGTTGATGTCCTTATCTTCATATAACTTGACATTTGATTTTAAGTTGGGTTGATTTGCAGTTTTCATAAACAAATTCCGTTGTAGAGTTTCCAACAATCTCCATTTTACTGTTTTTATGCTTGCTTTCTTATAACGAAACAAAATATATTTACAAACAATGTAGAGATACAGTAGCATATTGTATGAATCATATTCCCCAATCAGTGGCTTTGCTTTTAAATAGCATTGTTCTACTGCTTACATCAGATTTCTAACTTGTAGGGATGCTTTCATTGATTACTGGATAAATAGAAATATGCTGACAATGGACATAACAATGCAGATTTATACAATACTAAAGCAACCAGATCTAAGTACCTAATCCAGATGTGTTAAGTAGGTGCTTGTGGTATTGTATACATTCCTTACGTCAATCTTTCATATTGAATTGTTCACAACAATGAATGTTAAATAAATAAAACGTCTATTTGGTTTAGGGTCTTAACTGGAATAACATAGCTAGGTTTGCTTTTCAAATTCATTACAGGAAGACTTCAAAACTGTGCTCCAGGAACTGTTGGCTACCTATCTAGGATTGGAGTTCTTACAAAGTACTCCTGAGTTTCAGGAAAGATACGGTTTGTTCTATGCCGTTATAAACTATTGAACTTCTTCCAGTGCAAAATAATTAGTAAATTCCTGATTTAAAAGCAAAAATTTCTATTTTTGTTGATGAATTTCAATTCTTGGTTAGTTGTTATTGATCTTACATAGTGATGGTTATTTCTTTTTGTTTTCTTTTAAATGAATGTTTGTAATCCAAATTGGTTATGAGTTGTAACTACGAGTCATTATATTTTTTCCTTCAAATGATCTGCTGTGCTTTTCCTTTTTGTTTTTTCCTCATAGAGGAGAAGTACAGTTAGAGGTGTACTAGTTATTTAGTGCTTACATTCTTAATTATCTTTTGATATTCTTGTTTAGAGATCTTGAAGGCAATGTTTCTCTTAAATGATGGTTGATTTTGTGGATAACATGATTAATTATTCAGTTATTTTCCTTTAGCCAGGTGATGTCATTAGTTAATTAAGCCAATACATGTGTCCCCCTTGAATGCCACTTTTAACTCTTCTAGCACAAATGCTGTCGTAATCAATTCCTTACCTTCCATGTTTGTGGCGGGAAGCACACCTCCTCTTTCACCTAGAAGTACTGTTGGTTCTCCACAAATAAAGAAGCAAAGGGTTGGCCCTTCTAATTTAGGTTCTCCTCTAAAAGTAGTTAGTGAGCTAGTAAAGGAAATCATACCTCAAGTTCAGTTTTCATTTTTTTCTTCTGGCTTAAGAAATTTCATTAAGTTCTGAACTATATATATACACACACGCACACAAAGTTTTTGGAACATCCCCACACCTTTCCCCCACCAACTCAAATAATCAAAATTTACAATGGATATTGTAGGATGTAATATCTTAATTCTTGCTTTACTTCCAAAATGGTTGTCCATATCCAAGGAATTGAAAGAACAATGCTTATTCAGGGTCAATCACTTTTTCCATGGTCGCCAAGATGGATTGCGGATACATGGTGAGATATAACTGGAAGATGACCACCTGTGATATATCAAGAACTAATCCGTTTATTATATTTTCTATTTTAGAATTCAAGACAGTCACTAAAGAGATCTGTAAGCTACCATTATTTTTCAACATTGCTCTTTTAAGAAGGATTGATGTGAATGCTACTGGTTTTGTTACAAGGTATACTTTCTTAGTTTAAGAACATTGTTTCAAAGGTTTAAAGGTCAATGTCATGGCTTCTCCATCTTCTTGAGAATGCTTACAAATTTCTGTGCATTTTATTACCATTACTCAAGAGTTAACCTTCCTTAATTGTGGCTTCTTTTCTGCCAGTGAGAGCCACATGCTATCTCTTACTGTTAGAATTTCATTGATGCTAGCAATTACAATTTGAGGAGCAGGGTTGGTTGTATCAGTTTATGGGAATTCGAGCTAACTGTGACGATGAGGTTGCTCTTGGTAATTTGATGGTAGAGACTTCAAAAAATTCATTCAAAGGTCTAGTTATGCTCACCTACTCTCAGGATTTAAGTCAGGTTTAGGATATAGGCTAATACTGGACTGCTACTTGTGACTCTTTAACTTGCAAAGTCTACCTGTCAGAAAATTCACCCAGTTTTAACCAGCATGAGTTATAGAGTTTTTCTTTCCTCGTTCATGTCATAACAGGATGCAAAAGTTACTTGGTTGTTTTAAAATAAGTATTAGCATAGCTGTTCTGTTTTTGTTTTAGTAATAAACTGTTTGACATGAAAAGTGAAGAACCTAGAAAATGTTGGTCCTTTGCACTGGGTTAATAGAAGCATCCTGTTGATGTCCTTATCTTCATATAACTTGACATTTGATTTTAAGTTGGGTTGATTTGCAGTTTTCATAAACAAATTCCGTTGTAGAGTTTCCAACAATCTCCATTTTACTGCTTTTATGCTTTCTTTATTATAACGAAACAAAATATACTTACAAACAATGTAGAGATACAGTAGCATATTGTATGAATCATATTCCCCAATCAGTGGCTTTGCTTTTAAATATCATTGTTCTACTGCTTACATCAGATTTCTAACTTGTAGGGATGCTTTCATTGATTATTGGATAAATAGAAATATGCTGACAATGGACATAGCAATGCAGATTTATACAATACTAAAGCAACCAGATCTAAGTACCTAATCCAGATGTGTTATGTAGGTGCTTGTGGTATTGTATACATCCCTTACGTCAATCTTTCATATTGAATTGTTCACAACAATGAATGTTAAATAAATAAAACATCTATTTGGTTTAAGGTCTCAACTGGAATAACATAGCTAGGTTTGCTTTTCAAATTCATTACAGGAAAACTTCAAAACTGTGCTACAGGAACTGTTGGCTACCTATCCAGGATTGGAGTTCTTACAAAGTACTCCTAAGTTTCAGGAAAGATACGGTTTGTTCTATGTCGTTATAAACTATTGAACTTCTTCCAGTGCAAAATAATCAGTACATTCTTGATTCAAAAGTAAGAACTTCTGTTTTTGTTGATGAATTTCATTTCTTGGTTAGTTGTTAGTGATCTTACATAGTGATGGTTATTTCTTTTTGTTTTCTTTTAAATGAATGCTTGTAATCCAAATTGGTTATGAGTTGTAACTACGAGTCATTATACTTGTTCCTTCAAATGATCTGTTGTGCTTTTCCTATTTGTTTTTCCTCATAAAAGAGAAGTATAGTTGGAGGTGCGCTAGTTATTTAATGCTTACCATATAAGCATTTTAGAAACCAGTGTTGTAGTGGTAAAGCATCTAAACTTCGTTTTAGTCTTCTTTAGGGTGGAGAATCTTGTAGGGTTACATTTTGCTACCTTTGGCAACAAAGAGACTGGGTAAACGGTAATGGGCTTTCACCCAATTAGTGGTATGGAATTTATGTGATTTTTGTAAATTATAACACTTGGGCAATATCTGGTAGTAGGTAATTGGATGGAATGGAAATGAAGTGAAATGGAAAGGATGAAATATGATGGGGATTACATGAGGGAGGCTATGAAATGTGCATTACTTAGGTGAAAGGCATAAATTTAATGATGATTTATTGGAGAGTTGATTACATTTCAACTTTCATGCAAAAACAAACAATAGAATTGATGGTGTAATATAACAGTGATTACAGTACACCTCCCATTAAATTCTACCAAAAACTGTCTTAAGGTCTAGTGATTTAGGTGCTGTCAATTTGTAGGTAGCCAAGTTTAAGATGATGACGCAGTTTTCATCAAGGGAATCCCAGTAATTATAAGATATCCAATTCTATCATTATGGAGTATCCACTTGTCCTAGAGGTAGATTATCAAAACTTGGTGAAGTTCCAATGGAAATGGATTTATACATCTTGTAGAAAAGTGGAAATGCTTTTATAAGATAAGTAAGAGCTTGTTTGGTTTTACTTCTATACTTAGTTTTTAATTTTCTTTTCAAATTTAGTAAATAAAATTTTTTTGTTGAACTTTTGTTTCCAATTTTTGTTTCTGGTTTTTTCAAGCTTTTATCATATATGTAAACCATAAAAAATGGTTTCAGTATTCAATTTTCGATTTTTTATTAGAATTTGATTTAATGTATGAAATAAATATTATTTAATTATTTGTTATTAATTACAAGTATAAAAATTTGATAATTATAATTTAACTATTGAATAATAAATGTTTTGAATTATTTTGTAAAGTTTAAATTTGTAAAATAACATTTTTAAAAATAAATTTATTTTACTAGTAACATATTTTAAATTATTTTTAAAACATAAAAATTTCAAAATTTTTTATTTAAGAAATAATATTTTAAAAATTAAGTGTTAAAAAATTTTCATTTAAGAAATAATATTCTTAAAAATTAAGCGTTAACTTTTAAATAATAAATTTTTTATAGTTAAGTTATTCATTTTTAACAACAATGTGATAAATAAAATTTCTCTGTAGTCATTTAGATTTTTTGGCTAGTTATTGTGGATGCTTGGATGTATAAAGTTGTAACCAATTGATTTCTTGTTGAAAAATGTGGAGGGAAAAGAGAAATATATTATCTTTAAGAGTAGATGTAATTCATTAGGGTCTCCACTCTTCTGCCCCCTCGCCCCACTTTCCTTTTTTGGTATGCCGCTTTATGAGTAAGTAACAAGAGAACCAAATGAGCTACGGTGATGTCAGAATTTTCACCTATTTTTATCTATTTAGTGATCAATCCTTAGAAATGACCGTTGCTTGTTTAGAATCGTTAAAAATTTTCTTGGACTCATGTCTGGTTTGAACCTAAATTTCCGAATCTTAAGGATCTTTTTGAGCTCTTGTTGGTCTTGAGCTCAGGTCGAGGCTACACTTTAGATGAGATATAATGGTTTTTAGTGAGTTTGTGAGGTCTCTGATCAAGTTTGTAATGAAGTTGCTCATAAGCATAAAAGAACTTATCACATATAAATGAGCTCAGAATCTTATCAAGCTGAACTCTTGAGCAGTTGCTTTTTATTTTTTTATTTTTGGATAATTGTCTCAGGAACTCCATTTCCATCTAGAATACAAATGGTTTGTTCTTTAAACTTGGGTGTTTGCACTGTGGACTTGGGGTTGAGTGTTTGCACTCTGGACTTGGGGTTGAGTGTTTGCACTCTAGAATACAAATGACTTGGGTGTTTCCATCCAAATCATTTGTTCTTTATGCCTCCTTGCATTGCATGGTTAGTACGACCATTTCTACAACTGCACAATCACAATCACAATGGAATGGAAGTCGATTCCTTCCTTTAATTGAGTTGTAGTTTTTTGTTTTCATCGTATGCATAAGATTGCCTATTCTCCTGATACTATGATTGTTCATCAAACTCAGGATTTCAATTGATCATGAGCCACATTGTTTTTCTTGTTCATTTAATATGACACTTTCGAATTTGTTACCAATTTTAACTACTGGTTCATCTGCTGGAAGAGAATCTTTGTAAACCTGAACTATTGTAAGCCTCTGCAGATCTGAAGTGCTTTGAAATCTAAAACTTTCAGTTATTAATTATTTTTTCTTTTCTAGAAAAGAATGATATAATCTTTACATCTTAAGGCAACCTAATTTCTTTTCGTCTCTGTAACCAGTTGAAACTGTAATATATAGAATATATTACTACATAAATAGATCTGGGAATGGTCATCTTGCCCTCTGGGAGTTGAAACGTGGAAACTTAATCAATGCAATGCAGCATGTGGATGAAGAGGAAGATATCATTAAAGTTTTGAGGTAGACATACATCCCAAAGATTTGGCATAGACCTTTTTTGAGAAGGGACATGCATACTTGTTCCTTTTTGTCTTTTTTAATTATGATTTGACTTACGCATGCTGTTTTCAGGTACTTTTCTTATGAACACTTTTATGTGATATATTGTAAGTTTTGGGAGCTGGATACGGATCATGATTTCCTGATAGACAAGGAGAACCTTATCAGATATGGTAATCATGCACTTACCTACCGCATAGTGGACAATATTTTTCCCAGGTTTGTTTTAGCAGATGTTGGTTTTATGCTTTGGGCCAATATTTTTGTCACCTCTGCAGATCTTTTTCCTTGAGGATCATTTGATCTCATTAGAAAAATATCTGAAGCTATGCTACATTTGTGCTTTTATCATGCCAGATTCCACGAAAATTTATGAGTAAGGTTGAAGGGAAGATGGGATATGAAGATTTTGTGTACTTTATACTATCTGAAGAGGATAAATCATCTGAGCCTAGCCTTGAGTACTGGTATGTATACCTTACTTTTTCTGTCAAGTGAAAGACTCTAAAATAAATTTTATATATTATGAGCATTGTGATTGTCACCCATTGCTTGTTCCTTTATCTTGGATTGATTAATGTTATGGGTCATGTTGTTAGACTGAGTGAGGAAGGATCATTAAGTTATGAAGTAAATGAAATTTAATCGCACGGTAAAATTTCTCAGAATATAATCAATCTTCATTTGAGGGTAATTTTCTGGAGAACCAAGTATAATATTATCAAACTTTATCTTTGAGGAAAGGTACTGCAAGAAAAAAGACTGGAGGAAAGATCAGAGAGGATAAATCATATATATGCCTTCATAATCCTTGTTGCTTTCTTTGTAATCGTCTCAGGTTCAAGTGCATAGATTTGGATGGAAATGGCGTTATCACACGTAATCAGATGCAATTCTTTTATGAGGAGCAGTTGCATTGCATGGAATGCATGGCTCAGCAGCCTGTGCTTTTTGAAGATATACTTTGCCAGATAATTGACATGGTACGACCAGAGGTTTGTCTTAAGCCATTTTGTAATTTTGCTTGGATTTCCATACTTCCATGGTGTTTTTAAATTACATTTGGAGGCATATTCATGAGAAGAAAGGACTTTTGGCACCCATCTCCAATTTATGCTTCCAGACATGTTTATGTACATAGCTAAATGTTTGCTAGAATTTATTGTATCACAATATGTTTTCTGTGGATTTGTAATGTTTAATTTTGACATATTGATAGTGTTAAGGCTAAGTTGTGGGACAAGTAATCAGTTAATGGATTTAGAGATGACATAAGCTGAATCTAAGCTATTAGGTATTTATCTTCTACAACATTGCCTAAGATTCATCATCTTATGGACTGTTTTGTGTTTTTGACAGCTGGAGTTTTCTGCACGCAGAATGATAGCTACATCGCACTACGGGACCTGAAAGGCTGTAAACTTTGAGGAAATGTTTTCAATATTCTTTGCAACCTTAATAAATTTATGGCTTTTGAAACTCGGGATCCTTTTCTGATTCGTCAGGTATATTTATGAAATTAATTTATGCTTATGCTCAATTGCATGTTTGATGAAATTTTTCTTGTAACCTTGTATTTGGCCTTTATTTTGACTAACGGACAACACGTAGTCCGTTGTTTCGGTTTGCGAGCATGCCAGGAATTTAAAGTATTTCTAAACTAAAGAAATAGGGAAAAAGATTGCACCTCGTAATCTGACTGAAATCAAAACGACTATGTATTGCTAGAAAGGGACAAAAATCTAACAGAAAGAACTTTGTTTTGTTGGTAAACAAATCGGTAAAACGCAATGACTAAGAAATTAAAAATTTTCTGAGAACAATTGAAAAGGAAAGGAGTAGGCTAGGGAAAAATAAAAGATTGCCGAAAAAATAAGCTAAAGAATTCAAAGATTTGTTGGGATGCCAGGCTTTGATATGTCAGAGGTTGGATCCTTTTTTCTTCTTCAAAACTCCTATTTATAGCCAAAGATGTTGAGTATCCTAATCCAATTCAAACTTGTAATTCTGATCAAATTATATCTCACTGGGTAGAGATAAACATTGGATGAAACTCTATCTTATCCAATAGAGATAGAGTTTGTGCTGATGTCTATCATCTTATCCTTTTATCTCCTCTTTAAACTTGGACTTCTAGACTCCTAATTTAACTCCAACTCTAATATGTCATTCTCTGCTGGACATTAAAATCTGATGGGCCAAAGCCAGTGTCTGGACTTCGAACCACGGACTTTCTTTGGGCTTCGGGTTTTCTCGGCCCAAAACAGTAAAAATGGGCCAAACCTATTTTCAGTATAAACAATTGCTCCCTGCACCATTAGGCTTATAGATATAAGCCTTATGGTGGCCCTTAACTTATTTAGAAAACCATTTAGCCAATGCCTTTGCCTAGAGTAGCTTTTGGAT
>JAOQMS010000524.1:0-17723 GCA_027563885.1 Erythroxylum longipes
GGAAGTTTTTGTATGTTTTGATTTGTTTGTGCTATTTTGTGTGGCATTCATATATCCTTCCAGGGGGTATTTGGGTGCGACAGTTGTGATGATGGACACTTCATCCTCATTGTTTTATAGCAGTGCTGCAATCACTTAAATAATGGAAGGAGCATTCTACGATAGAGATGGTGGCATGAGCTGTGTTTAGTGGAGCAGCAGCATGGTGAGAGGGAAGTTGTTACTCATGAATAAGGAGTTTTGCCCAAAGCTAGGTGAAGGTGATGGCTAACTCACAATATTCCTCAACAGTGATGAAGGACTTGTAACCTAGTGGGAGCCTATTAAGGATGAAGAGGACAAGATCCTTGTCAGAGATTTAATCCCTAATTGTTAGAAGCTCGTCAGTAATGGTGGAGATTAAAGTGAGATAGATAGCGATATAATTGTCTCTTTTCTTGAAGATGTGAAGTTTACCCCGCAAAAGGGAGAGTTGAGAGCTCAATTGCTACATGAAGTGGCTCTCCAACTTGACCCAAAGATCACTAGCTGTGTGAGAGCTAATAATAAGTCTTATAGTAGAGCTGGATAAGGAGGCAGTGAAGAAGCAGTAGACCAATCTCTCAAATTTCTGTCATTTAACATAATTTAAATATGAGAGATAATGTCGAGTGAGAAGACATTGTCATTAAGATAGCTCAAAAGATCATAGGTGATGAAAATTGCTTGATGGTAATTCAATGAATCTAGTTGCGTAGTTTGAAAATTGGTATAGTGGTTGAACTGTAGCTTCTTGTGTATGTATGTAATCTTTTTTATGTTTCTAGATTTTAGTTGGCTACCTGTGTATGTGTGTGTGTGTGTTTTTTTTTTATGTTTTTAGATTTTGGTAAGGTATGTGTGTTTCAGGTATTTTTTTAAAAGAATGTAAGTATTATGAAAAACTAGTTTGTTGGCTCTCATACCATAAAGATGTGCAAAAACACGATGATGAGAATGTATGTTTCTTTTTATATGTTTTTATAGTTTATGCTTGTATATGATAAAGTAAAATACAGTAGAGACTTAGAGTAGAAATGTCAATGAGTCGACCTCCTTAATTTTTTAAAAATTAAAAGTATTAAACAAAGTCTTTTTTAATTAAGTTCGGGTTTAGATTGCTCGGCCCAGATCTGCTCGAGACCTAAGTTAAAAAAGTTGGGCCTCAAATTAGTTTAAGCCTGATTTGACTCATAGGTCGGCCTATTAAAAACACCTAAGTTTAGGGTCATGGGTCAGTTCATTGTCATCTATAATTTATAGTTTATCTAATTAAGATTTTACATATTGACGCATATCTAGTAGTTAAGATTATTATAACATGCATATATATATTCTGGACGATTATCAAAGAGGATAATTTCTTAAATATAGATAGATTTTTATAAATAGAGTTAGAACATAATAATAAAAACAGGCCCTCTTATAAGGCTGCGTTTGGATCTGTGGTACGGTGAAGATAAGTACTTATGTATTACGGTTTTCAAACGCATTCACATGTTTGGATTTGCGGTGAATAACTGGAAGTTGGAGAAAATTGTGATGCCATCACAGAAATCCATAAGCAGAAAGAAGGTTAAGGTAGGAAAGTGCTTCTGAAGTAAAAATTTTACTTTCTATTAATAACCTTTTGATAATTATTATTTTTAACTATATCCTTAACTAATAGAAAGCAAGTCTAACGTAACGTTTTCTTTTTACTTTACTTTAATATTTTCTTATTTATATGACTAATAATATATTTTTATGAAATATTTTATCTACTAAATTTATTTTATTTATATTTTTCTTATTTTAATTTAATATTTTATTATTTATAATTTTAAATTTATATGACTAACAATATATTTTTATAAAATATTTTTCTAAATTTATTTTATTTATATTTTTATTATTTTAAGTTAATATTTTATTATTTACAAATTTAAATTTATATGATTAATAATATATTTTTATGAAATATTTTATTTACTAAATTTATTGTATTTATATTTTCTCATTTTAATTTAATATTTTATCATTTATAATTTTAAATTTATATAAATAATAATATATTTTTAATTATTTATATAATAATTAATAGTTTATTAAATCAATAAATTTTTTAGTCATTTTATTTCTTTTTAGCAACTGTAACCGCAACTGTACTTAACAAATACCTATTTTTATGTTTTAGTAGTTACTAAATCAACAATTACAAACCTTAGAAATGACTAGGAGCCGAGCAGTACCAACCCAAATTTTCTGTGCCACCTACCATATGCCAACTTTGAGTTACTTTATCCTAACCATCTATTTATGTGAACCTTACATAAATAAATGACTAAGATAAAATGGCACAAAATCGACACACAGCAGGTGACACAGAGGATCAAGTCCATAACAGTACGACCCATGAGTTCATAAAGTGCACGGAGATTGCAGACGTGACTTGGTAATAGTTTATAGGTTTTATAGTCTCCTACACTACACATAATTGTAGTCGTAGAGTAGGAGGCCGAAAGTTGAAACAGCTACATTCTGTTTTTGCCTTTTGCTATGATTATGGTTTATAGTACCAGCGAGCAATGAATGAAAATGCAGCTGGAGGAGCAGGAGTCCAAGATGTAATGCACCTTTTTAAGTAATTCATTTAAACTAGTATCCGTCAAATGTATATTTAAAAGAGAAACAGATGGGGTTTTCTAATTATAAGATAAAAGACAAATATTTTTATGTAGTTTGACTCTTCTTAAATTTTTAAATAATATTCTCAATTTTTATATTTTAAATAAATAAAAAATATATATTAATTTTTCGTTATACGAAATTGACAATTGATATAATGTAATGTTATGTAGTATCATTGACATTTAATAAAATATAAAAATCAACCACATTAAAATATAAACATTTTCAATGAATCAAGAAAATCTAGATAATGTTTTTGTCATTTAGCCAGGCAATTAGTAAAAGTTAACGTAATTTGTGCATAAAGCAGATTCTAGAGAGGATTACAATATACATAATACTATTTTCATAATTTAAAGATGTGACTTTATAATAACAAACGAACGGTTGTTTTTGCCGTGAAACCTAGTTGTTCGCGTAGTCCAACTCCAACCATTCTTCAACGAATTTGGAAAGACTTGGTTATAAGACTTAGCACCCAATCCCAGACAAATAAAACAAACGTCACGTAATGTAATTATACAAACTTGGCAAGTTGTCAGAAATTGAATCTGTTCATTGAATAAATTACGGGATCGGGACGCGTATTAGCTGCCCGATTAGAAGAACAATCCCTTGTCGCTTTCCATACTATAGATCTATGAAATCTCGGATTCTAGTGGAAATTCTCTAGGAATATGGTCCTTATTTCTAGTTCTAATTTAAATTTGTGTAAATTATGATTAATTGTATTGAATTATTATATTTTTAAAAAATAAAATTTATTTTTAATAGTATTAAATTATCACACAACTCTTTTCATTATATTTCATTAATTTTTTACTTATTTATAAATATGAAATAATATCGGACTATAATTTAAAATTTTTACAACATCAAATTTTGTTAAAAATCTAGATAAATAATTAAAAATATAACATATGAGTCATATAATATTTTAATAATGTTAAAGAGAATAAGTGATAATTTAAAATTTTGAATAAAAATTAAATCACAAAAACTAATATATTTTTATATTTTAAAATGAATACAATTGCCTTAATGACAATTACAATTATAATTGTAATCACAACATTATAATTATGTGAATTTTATTATTATTATCTATTAGAATTATATTTGCACAACTTATAATTACATATTCACAGTGTCAATGTACTTCGTAGTTTAAGTGGAAATTAACTATTAATCCAAGAATTGATTTCGCTTTTCTAAAACCCAAAACAGATTTTAATGTTGGATAATTAAATTTTACGAGTATAACGATGCGGGATTTGAGGATATTCAATAGTATGCAGCCTTACTTTTAATTAGTAGAGTGACTTAGTCCAAATGACCTATATGAAGAAAAAATAATGCTAATACTATTATTAATACTAAGGCTTGATTTAAGAGAGCGGTGAAAGTTGATAACCTACTGAAACTTATGTATTTGGTATTTTTGTTTTGGTAACTGCTGAAACGTGAAAATAGGTGTTTGACAAATGCGATTGCGGTTGCTGAAAAGAGATAAAATGACTAAAAAGTTTATTGATTTAATAAAATATTAATTGTTACGTAAATAATTAAAAAATATATTATTAGTCATATAAATTTAAAATTATAAATAATAAAATATTAAATTAAATTAAGAAAAATATAAATAAAATTATAAATAATAAAATATGTTAGACTTGCTTTCTATTAGTTGAGGATATAATGAAAAATAATAATTATCAGAAGGTTATTAATAGAAAGTAGAATTTCTACCGCAAAAGTACTTTCCTACCTAATCCTCTTTCTACTTATCGATTTCTGCGGTGGCACTGCACTTTGCTCCAACCTCCGGTTGTTCGCCTGTAGATTCAAATATGTGACTGCGTTTGAAAACTGCGGTGGATAAGTACTTATCATCGTCGTACCGCAAATCCAAACGTAACATAATACTAATCAAGCTAGGAAGGAAAAAAAAGGCTTAGACTAAAAGTACTACATATTTAGAAGTTTAGGCTAACTATAATAGGAAAAAATTAAAAAAATTATTAGAATTATAAGGATTTCTTTACGAGGGATCTTTAATATGTATTTTAATATGCCAAAATTTTCTATTGTTTGTCACGTCTTTAGTAATTTTTAATATTATCATTTTTTTCGTGGATCATCTCTCTCAATTTTTCTTAGATCTTTTTTTTACAGTCTTTAAATACAATTTTCGCTCATTTTTTTATAGACGTATTGGAGTGTCTCATCTTAATATATCTAAATTATCTAAATTTTATCTTTCTTAATTTGTCAATAATATTAAATTTTACGGGTAAAAGCATAAAATTAAATGAAGGTTTCAATGTTCTACCATCCATTTCAAAGTAAAAGAGTTTGACGTTAATATTAAAAGCCGATTGCTTAGGTAACGTACAATAAAAAAAATGAAATTCCACAGATAACAGAAAACAACGTTCATGTCTTGGACCGATTCTTCCAAAGGCCATAAGCATGACCGATCAAACTTTTGGAAGGAAGACAGAAAGTCCAAAGCATGTATGGGATAAGATGGGCGCATGATTTGACAAGTGAATCATCCAAGTAGGTTAGGTCCTCCTCAGGTCCTCCTTCTCAAACTTTTCGCTTTTCTTTTTTTTTTTTTTAGTTTATTGTTTTGTGGACTCATTTTAATAGTTGAATAAAAAATAAAAATAAAAAATTTAATTTAGAAAAATAAAAAATTTAAAAAGAGTTTTGAATATTATTATTATTATTATTAAAATAATTTATAAAATTAAATAGTATAAATCAAAATGTTTAATTTGGAAGAGGAAAATGAGAATAATAAAGGTCAGAAAGGGTTGCTAGAGCTTGCAAGGTTGAAGACAACTTGGCTTTGTTTTGTTTGTTTGTGGAGGTTGGCTTTGACGATCGCACATGTTGCTCCTCTGGGCCCAATCAATCAGTTAAACCAGGTACGAAACTTCCAAACCGTGAGTCAGTCAAATTAAACAAACAAAATATCACCAGGAGCCTTTTTTCCAAATTTAGTTGAACGTAAACATTACCAAATAAATTAAAATACATAAATAGAGATAAATCATTCCATAATATATAAAAAAGTAAAAGAAATATATACCTATGCTGTATTTTTAAAAATGTTAGAAAAAAACATTAAATTTTTTAAAATTTTCTACAAAACCCTTTCTAATTTTCAACTCTCTAAAAAATTTTTTTTGTTAAACTTTGAGTAGAAAATAAAAAATATGAATAATAATAACTCAATTCAGTTATTAAATCAGATTTGAACTAGTTAAATTTTATTTAAATTAATAATTTAAATATAATTATAATAAATTATTATATTAAATCAGATTTGGTAAATGTATCAGCTTAATTTTTATACTTTGTTTAGTTTTAAATCATTATTGGATTTGTTAGCGACATCGATAAAATTGGCATTAATTTATCGCAGTAATTAAATTTAAGGTATTAAATCGAAGTAAACAAACACAAAGCAAAAAATTCCTAAGACTAATTCCAAACGTAACCAAGCAAGGTCTTGGTTCAAGTGGAGACAAGTTAATGTACTCTTATTGGAAAAATCGTAAGGGAATAGTTTTGCAAAAACTTCCATTTAACTGTAGTTACTTGTAAGGTTCTGCTGCAATTACTTATAATTGTATCTGTCGGTTAGGAATAGCAGTGAGTTTTTAACCGGATTAATATCTGCACTACCCAATCCGAAAAAATGGACATGGAGGTTAAAAAATAGATTTTAAATGGATTTTAAATGCATGCTAAAAAATAGATGTGGATATGGATTTAGATATGGGTCTAATGATAACCCGAACCGATAGATACCCATATCCTACCCGTTTTTTATTAACTCTATTTTTATGTTTTTTAAATATTTATAGTTAAATATAATAAAATATTAATATTTTCTAAGAAGAAACAGCTTTAAAATCTCCACTTTACTCCTCAATTCTCACTTTTTTCATCATATTTTATTTTCTTATAAGATGATAATAATGCAAATGATATGGAGATGAAGTTTTGAATGTTGTGGAGTTCACGCAAAGACAATTTGAAGCTCCAGTTCTTGATTGCGAAAAATATATGTTGTCTTTGCACTAAACATTATGATTTTTATTATTCCAATTTTATGGTTTTTTAAGACATATAAATCAAAATCTTGACTTATTATTATTAAGCTAATTTTGATTTGGAGCGTTTGTAAAAATCTACTCTTTATATTTTCTATTTAGAAGTTATATTTTTATGTGCTATGCAACCCGACGGATATCCAAAAACCCGAATAATCCAATGGATTTGGATATGGGTAGTAAATTATAAAAACTGATAGATATGAATATGGATATGAGTTGAGTAATACCCGAATTGAACCCTACCTATTGCCAGCCCTACTGTCG
This sequence comes from Erythroxylum longipes, assembly GCA_027563885.1. Taxonomy (NCBI): domain Eukaryota; kingdom Viridiplantae; phylum Streptophyta; class Magnoliopsida; order Malpighiales; family Erythroxylaceae; genus Erythroxylum; species Erythroxylum longipes. Next base: position 7,086 of record JAOQMS010000524.1, read on the forward strand.
GTTACTAGATATAAAGTAATTATATCAGCAACTGTTAATTTTTTAGCACAAACAAAAATAAAAAAATAAATACGAAATTAAACAGATCAACATCAAAATTTGGTAACACAGTTCGACACACCTTACCTACGTCTGCGAGGCCCTTACCCAGCTTAATTCTTTCACTAAAAACAATAGTTTTATACAAGGCTTTTTTGAGCCGACATCACTCAACTCTTGACACTATCCCTCGTTCTCACTACCTGTGAAAGAATTTCACACCCAATAATACGACCATCTCATACTAACCTCAACAGAGAATTTTTCTCAACAATCTTATAACTAAAGAACACTAAATAAATAACTCAAGTGATTAAACAAAATTCAACATAAATAAAAACACTTGAGAAAGAGACAAATAACTTCCCAAAGTTTTTGGCTCTTCTGAAGATTAATCTGATAGTTGTTTACCAATGACACTAGCTACCCAATTTGTTGCTGCCTTGAAATTTTCTGCACTCCACTATCACGTGATCTGCTCATTCACCAACAACCAACCCAAAATAAGACAAAGAGAGAGTCACGCATAAAGGAGTCACACATGCACCATCACAAAAATCTGTAGCTCACAAAATCTGTCCTTCAGCCTATGACACTGCCATGCACAAATGCCGCTAAACTAGATAAGGAGTCACATACACACACACCACTCTTACTTCATCCCATGTATACAATCCCTCAAATCACCAAAATAATCAGATCAAGGTTTTACCATTCACGCACACACCATCAATCAACGCCCAGCCAAAACCTTCACCAAGTCACTCATGTGTGTGTGGTATAGAAGCAAGATAATGCACACAGAAAATTTTAGACAAGAAAAATCACCCATTCAGTAACACTCCTTTAGCTATCTCACTATATTCACAACACACAGCAATGTGATTTTTTCCATACACAATCAATCAACCAATACCAAGACACCACCATAAATTGCCTCAACCAAGTCTCCCTCAATGCAGTAAAATATTCAGATCAAAACTGCACACTTTTTCTCTTCCATTCACCATCAAAACTCACCAAAAAAACCTCACCAAAATACTCACATATTTTTTCTGCAAAACAGAGACAACACCCAATGATCCACGCAATAAGACCAACATAGCAGTGTTTCATGGAAACATCCACCAAGAAGAAAATCACCCAATAACTCACATGTGTCCCTCAAAGAATTTAGTCACGCAGCAGTGAAAAATTCTAGACATAGAAACCTTCACACCAGATAACTCAGATGTCATCTTGCATTACCTATATTTCAAAAGAAACATAATCCACTCCAATAATCCACTCCAATCTTCATTCAAAATGGAATTTTATTTGTGCAACAACATTATCCAAAAATTCAATTCAAGTAGGACTTCTTGATTTATATTTTTAATCATTATGTTGGATATCCAATAATCAAAATAACAAAAGTAAATAATAAGACATATCCTAACAATCCCCCCTTGGCATTTTTGTGACAAATAAGAAACTTCCATTGAATCACATAATCGAATATATAAGTATTGAAGTCACAATACTCCCTCTTAATGTAACATCAAGTTCCAAATAACATCCATCAAATTCTTCAAGTTTAAGAAACATCCAAAGAAACAATAATAAGCATCCATCAAATATCCAATCATCCAAATTTTTCCCCCTTGTGACAAAAAAATGCCAAAAAGTAAGACTAATAGTCACGGAAATACCTTAAAAATCTCCCCCTGAATTGAACAGTCACCAAAAACAATCTGATGTCTCCCCATTGGAACAAAACAATACCAAAACGAAGAATGCCTTTAATGCGATCAATATCAACAAATAAAAAAGCATAAAAATCAGTAGTAGGTGTAGCAGAAAAATCATAAGCACGTAGTGTAATAGCAGAAAGCCAAAATGACAATTTACTACTAGTTAATACATATGCCAGCATATCATTGCTCACTTCAATTCCATCTTCATAAGACTGATCAAATTCATAAACCCCATCATCAAGCATAGCCTCATGTACACCTCAATCAACTAAACCTTAGAAAACCCATAAATAAAAACTCAAAAGGCCTAAACGATAACTCCTTTGAACCTCTTTTTTTTTGCTTTTATTTTTTTAATAAATAACATCAAACTATACTTCAAAAATGTAAAGCACACAATTTCCGTGCCCTTTGAAAAAATTCAAAATTTGGATTATTCCTTGTCACATTATTCCAGTCATCAATTGTCTGGTTGATTTCTTCATTTGAAGCAACTGACTTATCCTCACTCTGAACAATTTCTTCAAAAACAGTAACTAACTGTGAATCTGGACAATTTCTTATTTTTCCTTCTGTACATTTTTTTGCTTGTACTTGACCCTTTCTAACCCAAGAGTACTTCAGTAACATGGGTTGCTACAGGAAATTTAATGGAGAGTGTCTAGATTTTAAATTTTGATCTCTTTGAAACATCATTTGTAACAACTTGTAACATTTCGATCTTATGTGTCTAATTACTTTACAAAAGTGACACGTAGGTATGAATTTCCAATTTTTCCTTGAGATTTCTCTTTGGATAGATTTGGTCGTACCAATTTTCTCATAATTTGGCTTGGAACATTCACCTCTATAGCCAATGCCTTGAAAGTCTCTTTTAGGCTTACCAAGTTCCAACAACTTTTCTAGCTTTTCAGTACCTCCATTTAACATTCTTATTCCCTTTTCCGTACTGACTAGCTTCAACTTTGTTTCATTAAGCTCATCTTTTATAGATAACAACTTCTTCTCAAGGTCTTGAATGGTGTAATTATTAGTAGAGTTTTGTTCCTTCAACTTCTCATTTTTCTTTCATGTTTGGACCCATTTAGCATACATTAACTCATAGGCTTCATAAATACCTTCCTTTTTATCTTATGAAGTACTGTCATAATCTGAGATTAAGCTTTGAGCTGATTCGTCTGGGTTTTTCTCAGAATTTTCTGATTTACTCATGTTTTCGTCATCGGTTACTTCCTTCTTGGTTACTATTAAGCAAACAACTAGACTTTTGTTGTATAAAGTAACCAATGCAATACTATTTACAGCTTCTTCTTCACTACCATACTCACTTCCGAATTTATTCTCACTCCAAGTGCTTGTATAAGACTTCCCTTTTCTCTTCTTCAAGGTGTTAGCACATTCTGCTTGCACACTTCCTAAGTCTTGACACTCATGAATTGAATTTTCTTCACTTTTCTTTCACCTTTTGAGTTTTTCTTTGTTATTTAAAATTACTATTTGATGAGCTCCCATTGTTTTGCCTAAAATCGAATTTATCTTTCTTCACTTTCTTTAACCACTTACTGAAATTTCTTGTCAATAACTTCATATCCTCATTCTCATCACATTCATCTTCGAAGTCATTCACGAATTTACCAATCTTGGCTTGTAATGTCAATCCTTTGCTCTTCTTTCGATTATCCCTCAACAAATTCTTCTCAAACTTGGTAAGAATCTCAATTACCATATCCAAAGGCAATTCAGTGATATCATAGGCTTCTTCGATGGCCACAATTTTTGGTATGAACCTCGAAGGCAACGATCTTAATGTCTTCTTAACCAGTTTCAAGTTAAAGTACTTCTTCCCGAGTTGATGTGCTTGGTTTGCTATGTCACGCAATCACTCATGGAAGTTTCCAATGGTTTCACTTTCATCCATCCTCAGCTCTTCAAATCTCACAACCAGCATTTGAAGTTTTGAGGATTTCGATCCTTCATGTATAGTCTGTAAAGTGTCCCACGCTTCTTTCGTCGATTCACAAGCTGATATCATTGAAAAGCGACCTTCATCAACGACATTAAAGATAGCGTGCAAGGCTTGAGAATTTCTAAACGCTCTCTCTTCTTCAGCCCTTGTCCACTCAGATGCATCTTTAAGCACCACTTCTCCCTTTTCATTAGTCGTCACTGAATGTGTCCATCCATTTAAAACTGAGTTCCGTGCTCTTGTTTCTTGTGCTGGAATCAATACTCTTATCTGTGATTTCCACATAAGATAATTTGAACCATCTAACAACAGTGGCCTAATGATTGATGTCCCTTCTCTTATAACCATAATTGTGAAACAAGGATCTGCACCAACTTAGTGTACCAATTTTTGATTTGGTGACCCGCTTTGATACCAATTGAAAGAACCATAGGGGTGTAGTTTTGCAAAAACTTCTATGTGAATGCAGTTATTTGTAAGGTTCTGCCGTCGTTACTTGTAACTGTATCAGCAACTGTTAAATTTTCAGCACAAACGAAAATAGAAAAATAAATACAAAATTAAACAGATCAACACCGAATTTTGGTGAAGCAGTTCGACACACCTTGCTTACATCTACGAGGCCCTCACTCATCTTAATTCTTTCACTAACAACAATAGTTTTATACAAGGCTTTACTAAGCCGACACCACTCAACCCTTGATACTATCCCTTGTCCTCACTACCCGTGAAAGAATTTCATACCCAATAGTATGACCGCCTCATGCTAACCTCAATAGAGGATTTTTCTTAACAATCTTATAACTAAAGAACACTAAATAAATAACTCAAGTGATTAAACAAAATTCAATATAAATAAAAACACTTGAGAAAGAGACAAAGAACAACTTCCCAAAGTTTTCGGCTCTTTTGAAGATTAATCTGATAGTTGTTCACCAATGACACTAGCTACTCAATTTGTTGCTGCCTTGAAATTTTTTGCACTCCACTGCCATGTGATCTACTCATTCACCAATAACTAACCCAGAACAAGACAAAGAGATAGTCATGCATAAAGGAGTCACATATACACCATCACAAAATCTACAACTCACAAAATCTGTCCTTTAACCCACGACACTGTCATGCACACAACCTAATAAACTAGATGAGGAGTCACATACATACACACCACTCTTACTTCAATCCACATACACAATCCCTCAAATCACCAAAATAATCAGATCAAGATTTCACCATTCACACATACACCATCAATTAACGCCCAGCCAAAATCTTCACCAATTCACTCATGTGTGTATGGTACAGAAGCAGGATAACGCACACAGAGAATTTTAGACAAGAAAAATCACCCATGCAGTAACACTTCTTTAGCAATCTCATTATATTCGCAACACACAGCAACGTGATTTTTTCCATACACAATCAATCAATCAACCAATACCAAGACACCACCACAAATTCCCTCACGTAAGCCTCCTTCAATGCAGTAAAATTTTCATATCAAAACTGCACACTTTTCCTCTTCTATTTACCATCAAAACTCACAAGAAAAACCTCACCAAAACACTCACGTATTTTTCTACAAAACAGAGACAAAAACCAGTGACCCACGCAATAAGACCAACATAACAGTGATTCACGGCAACATCCACCAACAAGAAAATCACCCAATAATTCACATGTGTCCCTAAAAGAACTTAGTCACGCAGTGGTGAAAAATTCTAGACATAAAAACCTTCACACCAGATAACTCACATGTCATCTTGCATTATCCATATTTAAAAAAGAAACGTAATCCACTCCAATATTCATTTAAGATGAACTTTTATTTGTGCAACAACATTATCCAAAAATCCAATTCAAGTAAAACTTTTTGATTTATATTTTTAATCATTACCTTAAATATCTAATAATAAAAATCTTAAAATTAAATAATAAGACATATCCTGATACTTTCCATTTCTTTCTACTCTCCTCCCTTGAAATTAATTGTATTCATACTAACTGTTTTGTGCAACCAACAACTGTTGCACAAAGGTTATTTGACGATAATCGAATAGTAACATTTAAATTAAGTGTTACAATTTGATTGAGGGATGGGTAATTCTTTTTAGATATTATTGTATCTTTTTTTTGTATCTCATAACCAGCTTTTGAATTGCACAGATTTATAATTAAATTTTGATTATTTAACCACCAAAATTAACCTAAATTTACATAGGATTTACTATGATAATTTAATTTACATATTAAATCACAAAGATAATTAAATTGAATTACTTGATATCATTTACTCGTGTTATTATGTAATGATTCATATTTTCGGTTTCAGTTGGAAGTTTATTAATTAATGATGTTTACAATTCATAATTGACTAAAACGATATTTATATAATAAAATTTAAGTCCCGACTAAATATCATCGACTTGTAGGAAATTACATCTTTATCCATAAACGCTTTTGCTAGATATTCAATGCTTACGACTTCAAATAAGCGAAAACAGAGTAGCCGGCAAGTTCTCGAACAAAAGATTTTATATGTCCGAATGAAATAATAATTTCGTCAGTATTATCTTGGAAAATTTCTTGATGCCCAGGCCCCTTTCTCCTTCCGCAACATCAAACTTCTCCAATCACTGTCCCTCGAATTCTACCACTGCCAAAAGCTCTCGTTCGTCGGAATCGGGGGAAATGGCCGCCACCACCAGTCTTGGCGGCGCCGACGATCGGGTGATGGCCACGGCTCAGCAGATCGTCAAGAGCCTCAACACTACTAAGAACGTTCGCGAAGACATGCTGTTGATCTTCTCGAGTTTCGATAACCGCTTGTCGAACATCACCGATTTGATTAAACAGGACTCGAATTCACTGTCTCGACTAGAGGAGGCGGAGAGGATCATTTCCCGATGGGAATCCGCCTCCGACCACTCCGCTCCAGCGTGGGAAGACTCGCGGGAGGAAGCAGCCGAGTTCTTGGCCGCCATCGATGAGGTACTGGACTTGTTGGATGACTTGTCGATTCAGCCTGATAAAGAGACCTTGGACCGAGCTGAGACCGCCGTACAAGTCGCTATGTCGAGGTTGGAGGAGGAGTTTCGTCACATATTGATTAGCAATACTGTTCCTCTTGATGCGGAGCGATTATACGGATCGATTAGGCGGCGTTCGTTGTCTTTTGTGGGTAACGATGGTGAGATTGAAGAGGAATTTGATAGTTTTGGGGAGATGGACTGTGAGAGTACTTGTTTTCATGTGCGAGGAGCGAGTTTGTGTGATGATTTGTGTGTTGATTTGATACATATTGGAGCAGTTGAGGAGTTGAAAGAGATTGCGGAGCGGATGATTCGATCTGGGTATGAGAAGGAGTGTGTACAGGTTTATAGTAACGTTAGGAGAGATGCCTTGGATGAGTGTTTGCAGATTTTGGGAGTTGAGAAGCTGAGCATAGAACAGGTGCAGAAGATCGATTGGAAATTGTTGGATGAGAAAATGAGAAAGTGGGTTCAGGCTCTGAAGGTTACTATCAAGGTGCTTTTGTCTGGAGAGAAGAGACTTTGTGAGCAGATCTTTGATGCGTCTGATTCAGCAAAGGAAATCTGTTTTAATGAGACTGCTAAAGGGTGTGTGATGCAGTTGTTGAATTTTGGCGAGGCAGTGGCTATTGCGAGGAGGTCATCAGAGAAGCTCTTTAGGATTTTGGATATGTACGATGCTTTGCTGGATGTTCTTCCTGATTTGCAGTTGATGATTACTGATGAATTTGTGTGTAGTGAGGCTAAGGGAGTACTTGCTGGGTTGGGAGAAGCTGCAAAAGGGACCTTTGCGGAGTTTGAAAATGCTGTGCAGAGTGAAACCTCTAGAAAGCCTATGCTGGGTGGGGAGATCCATCCTCTTACACGTTATGTCATGAATTATGTGAAATTGATTGTAGATTACAACGAGACCCTCAATTCTCTTTTGGAGGGGGATGAGGATGAGGATGAATCCCATGCTTTGCTGAACGATGATGGTGATTTGGCGGGTATGACTCCCGTAGCAAGGAGGTTGATGGCCCTGCTCGCCACTTTGGAGTCTAATATCGAGGAGAAGTCGAAATTTTATGAGTATGGAATGCAATATATATTCTTGATGAATAATATCCTGTACATAGTGCAGAAAGTCAAGGACTCAGATCTTATTAAGCTTTTGGGAGACCAGTGGGTTCGCAAGCGCAGAGGCCAGATACGCCAATATGCTACTGCTTATCTTAGAGCTGCCTGGAGTAAATCTTTGGCTTGTCTGAAGGATGAAGGGATTGGCGGGAGCGTCAGTAATGTCTCCAAAGCGGCTTTGAAGGAAAGGTTCAAGAATTTTAATGCTTGTTTTGAAGAAATCTATAGGGTTCAGACAGGTTGGAAAGTCCCAGATCCTCAGCTTCGCGAAGAGCTTCGAATATCTATATCTGACAAAGTATTACCAGCTTACCGTGCATTTGTGGGGAGGTTTGGGAGTCAATTAGAAAGCGGAAAACATGCTGGGAAATACATGAAGTATACACCAGAGGATTTAGAAAATTATCTATTACATTTGTTTGAAGGAGTACCTCTTGTTCTTCACCACTTAAGAAGAAAGAGTACATAGAATACAGAACTCTTGTAACAGGTAAGCTTGCTTTTGCAAGGATTAGAGGGCAGAGTTCACCTAAAGGTTGCTTTTGCAAGGACTAGAGGGCAGAGTTCACCTAATTTATGTATCTTGATAATACGCTTTAATGTTGTTGATGTTTATGTTTTAAAGACAATTATCTGTGAAACGGTGAAAGCTAAATCTTTTACATGTGATTTGGGTTCTGTACATGTATTATAGACAATAGTTTCTGCTTGTGGATTATGTCCCGGTTCATGTATTTTATTTTCATGAATCACATTCAGCATCGAAGTAAATTGTGGTGCACATTTATAATTTGAGAACTTATTCATTGGTATAACATGCTTTATTTTGCATTAAATTACGCCGCATTTATTTTTCAAATTTCCTTAAATAGTTTTGAGTTTCTACAGTTTGGTGACCCGAATGTAGGATTGACAGTAGGAGATATATTATGTTTTCAATTGATTTCTTTTGTTTCAGCAGAGTTCTCTCATTGTGACAATTTGAGTAGTAGTATTGTAAGATATTCCAATCCATCTTGACTTCAACATGTCTTGAGAGGTCTTCAAAATGATTGAGAAGTCCATTGCAACCTTATGGAGATTCTTTTAAACAAAATGTAGAAAACTGTCGGAGAAGATTGAATGCAGTAACTTGGTGCTTGGTGAGGTCTCCTACAAGAAAATAAACAGTTGATTGAGTGATGGATCAAGCATATGGTTTGAAAACAATTCCATGTCAAGTGATGAAGTATCCATTGGTGGAATGTGTTAGGCTTCTTAAACTTTATAGGAGATTTGATTTGGTGGGATAATTGAAGTTCTTAATATCATACTTAAGAAATTAAAATACAGATCAAGGAACGCATCAACCCTAATTTGAAGCATTGCTATTTAGATGCCACTAATTGTGGGTAATGATTCTCTTATAATTGCGTTTTAGTGAAACAAGTTTAAGCTACGTGCGTATATTTCATTGTTTCGGAGTTTGGTTCCTTCCTTTCTAATTTGTTGCATAACGGTCATGGATTCTTGCTCATATATTTTGTCGGAAATCCAAGACCATTGAAATACTTTGTTTCATTTCTGTTATATGTTAATTTGGTTTGATTGATGGATCTAATAGGTATTAGGTTATTGAGCATGGTTATACTTGTCGAAATTCAAATGCTTTGAAGTATGATTATGATACCTGGATAAGCTTTCGCTATGAATGGGATTCCAATGCTTGAAAAGTGCCGAGGCATTTCCTGATGAGAGAATCAATGTAACCATCTTGGCACATCTACTGAATGTTGTGTAGCCTACTAGCGTTTGTTACAAGGTGGAGTTCTACCTTGCTATTACTTCTTAATACGAGTGATGAAAGCTGTTAAATCAGTCGGAAAAATTCTAGTGAGTTGGTCCCATCTTGTCATTTCTGTTTTACTGATGTTTATAGCTGGGCTATTCAGTTGGATAAATCGACAGGACAACCTGTATGTGTACAAAAGCTTCGGTTTCATAACCCCCAGGTGTTTGATCTCTTTAAAACACTCGGGAGTATGTTTCATATGAAACTCAAGAAACGGAAATCCTGTTTGGTTTACACTTAACACTCGCATTTGTTGCTATCTTTTGTCGAGTTGAAGTAAACTAGTGTTGACGAAATTAAGAATTTGTACCTACAAACGGCATTAACGAGTGATGTTTGAATTTGGATTTGACAATCTAATACTCGATGCTAAATCTTCGGATAAGTATGGCTTTGGTCTCTGATTAGATAGATTTAGTCTTGATTCAGATGTTAGATCCTTTTGTCGACTAATTATATGACTATCAAATAAGCCAACATCTGATTTAGTCTTGATTCAGATGTTAGATCCTTTTGTCGACTAATTATATGACTATCAAATAAGCCAACATCTGTTTAAGGTTACTGTTTTGATCTCTTGTCTTTTACAAAATATGAACCACCAAGCAAGTTAATAGAAAGGCATATGCCTTGCCTGCTTCTGGTTTGTCCTTTACCTAAAATCAAAAAGGGTCAGAACACCAGACAACCTGCCGTGCCTTCTAGTTGTTAAAATAGAAGCAGAGAAGAAAATTTTAATAAAGAATGGAATTCATACTCAAATTGTCACTGTACACTTGAATCAGAGGAGGTATATATACAAGGTCTATGTAACTAATCTGTATGCTAATTATATGGTGCTAACTAATTACAAACTAACGATGCACAAATATCTATATAACAAAATAACAACTCTCAACATGCCCCCTCAAG
>JAOQMS010000535.1:0-17722 GCA_027563885.1 Erythroxylum longipes
AGAAATTGATTAAAGTGTAATATGTTTCGTTTTCGGTTTGAGCTAATCGAAATTCTGGTATAACACAAAATCTTGGCCATTCTTGTAAACGAAATATTTCTGAATAAAAGTGGGCCCAAATTTATGATTATTGATTTGCGCGTATTTGTAAGGAAAAAAATTATACCGATTTTTGATTGTTTAGTGATGTAGCACACCACCTTCGTGGGGCACGGACTCGGATATCACCATCTATATCGGGTTCGGGTCCAGCGGGAGTGGGGTGTTACAATATACAACAACTCCAACAGGGTAAAACGTATAGACTCCAGGATGTGGCAAGCCAAATGGGTGAGATGGCAACGAGGATCGACTATCTAGAATCACTAATAGAAGAGGAGCAGCTATATCAACCTGAGGTATACCCAATGGACATTAGTGCGAAAATCTTTCAGAGTGATGAGGAGCTTGAGAATTTTGAGAGCAATACTCAAGGAATTGCTTGTGTAGAAGAAGTTAAGGAGGAGCTCGAGGCAGAAAAAAGCTATAACTTTTATCTCGGAGGTAAATACTAAGTTCAATTTTGCTGTTAAGAATGACGCTTTACTTTTACCTAGCAATTTAGAGGAATTAAACGAGGAAGAAAAAGGTGAAGAGCATTCGAGATCTTTCTAGAGTGCATAGAATCAATAGAGATTAAGAGTCTGAGGATAGGGAAGATGCTAAATAGGAATGATTATCAACTAAGGCCCTATTCGAAAGAACCTCACACGGAGGAACCACTTGTACTACCAGAAGATCATAATTTTGTTTTGTGAGGAGACGAAGGAGTTGAGCTAGTGACCCTAAACAAAGACGCTTCTTGGGAGGCAACCTAAGGGAAGTAAATTTCTTTTCTTTAAATTTTCACATTTAGTTTTTATATGCATTGTGTTTTTATGTTGGTTTGTTTCTTGCTTATTTTAAGTTTTCAATCAAAATGAGAGAAAGAATAAAACAAACAAAACGAACATTTTCTCATTTTCTGTAGCTTCTTGGATTATATAGTCATGATTAGAGTGTGAATTGACTAGAGAATTTCATAGCAACTTAGCATGTACTTTTAATTTTGTGATTGGTCGATGTGCATTATATTTAGAAGAGTAGTGACTAGTGGTAGATAAAGCCAGTAAGATTTTGAGCCTTTATAGACTGACACATCCATATCAGTCTCATTGTCTTTTGATAATGTATGTACATCCTGACTTTGCTTTGATTTTCTATTCAAGAGCACATTTTTATCATATGCATTAACATGGAGATGGTTAGGCTTTTTTTTGATAATTTACATTAGCCAAATAGCCTACCCATTATATGATTTTCCTTTTTGATAAACCCCCTTTGAGCTAGCCTTTCTTTATGTACTAACCACATTATATGACTTTAAATTTATCCAAATGTCATACTCAAGCCATAAAGCTAGTGGATCATTTGTGATTTTTAAGTTTGTGGATGTACAAAAGTATAATTATGGGGGTGTACATATGTACAGGTTGGTTATAATATTGGGATATTGTTTTATGTCTTATCATTGAATTTCCTATGTTAATGTAGTTTCTTTCAATGTTTAAAAAAAAGAAAAAGAAAAAGAAAATTGTTTAAATAAATGTATCAAGGAGGAAGTGCATATGTATTGAAAAGTTTTTTATGATTAATGCATCCTCTTAAAGTTGGCATGAATGAGGTATTTGAGTATGTTGAATATGAGGTAGATGTTGGCGTGAAAGGTTCACTCTTTGTGGTTTCACTGTATCGTCATCAATTGTATGAGTGATTCCTTTTGATTGGTATATGCTTCATGTGGGTTGTGTATGAGAGCTTGGATTTGAGTTGTGAAACATCACTTTTGCATTCATTATAGTTGATGTACACAATTGTGAGTGAATGTTGGTTTTTGCACTTAATAGTTCATTGAGTGATGCTTTTGTTTCACTAGTTTTGATGACTTTCATTCTACTTAACATAAATACATCTCACCTTACCTTTACCAACATTACAACCTTAAAAAGTCCTTTGATTCATAATTATGCATGTGAATTTTAGTGGTGCAGAAATGAAATGATATGCAAAGTTGTGGAATGCCATGATCATGAATGGTATTGAGTGTACCTATGAACATATCTTATTTAAACTCATTTTCTAAGTTTACCATTAGATTGCCAAGTTTTTAAAGGTATTGAATGTTGATTAATCGTGAGTAAAAACTTGGAGTGTTAAGTTCTTTATATAATTTTGAAAATAAATCAAATTTGCTTATAATTATGTATTCTTGGAAAATATGGGAATTGGGTAAATGTTTTGAGTCTATAAGCTTAATTTTTATGTTTTGCTTGAGGATGGTCAAAAGCTAAGTGTGGGGGAAATTGATATGTGCTTAATTGATTGTATAATTATTCCATAACACTTAGCGATTAATGATATAAAATTGTTTAAGATACTCACTTTTGCTCAATATGTTTTTAGGCACAATTTGAAAGCAAAGAAGTTAAAGTGAGTCGAAAGCACAATAATTGGGTCATTTTTTGAAGATCTACATTCCTTTGTCATCATGGATATTAGAGCAAGTAAGACAAGACATCAAAATGATGAAGCATTTGCTAAACAAAAAAATTGCTGCACAACTATAAGCAATTACTCATGGCTGCGCATGGAAATTTCATATAATAGCCCCATGCAATATGAATTTAGTGATTGGATGGTTGAACAAAAATGGCGGTGTTGTATAGTGAGAAAGGATCTAAATGCAGCACCCCAGGTGGAAGAATGGAGAGTAAAACACAGCAGACATTGAGCAAAAAATGGCAACAGATGGCAAGTAAGGAGCAGCTGGAAAATTACAACGTGCAAGCCAAGAAACGTTAGAGCAAAACGATAGCAAAAAAGGAAGAGAATGCCAGCAGCAAAATGCATAGCAAGGAGACCTAAAATGACATGCAAGAGGCCGTTAGAAGAAGAAACAAAATGCAGTAGCAGTGGGAAGCAACAAAGACCAAAACAACATAGCAACTGGGATCTTAAAACGTAGACATCAACTAGTTGAAATGTAGACGGTGGAGGCATGGGTTTAAGAAAATAGTTGTCAAAAAGGGTTTTGGGGTGTTGTGTTTTCAAAAACAGAAGAGAGGCATTGTTAGGGGGTATAACAATTGTCTCACTTTCAACAACTCATTGAAGAACTAAAAGTATTAGATGCAAGACGTAAGTTTCCAAAAGATTTTATCTTGAAGATGAACAACATGGACCCATTTTATCCAGAGAGCTTCTTTATTTGAGAATAATCGCCAAAATTATTTTGCTAAGAAAAACTTTTTGCATTAAAGAGGTAGAGGGGATGCTGAGGCCTTCTTGTTTCTTCGGAGTTGTAATTGCCCGCCAATTTACTTTTGTATTTTTTTTCTCGTGTCACGTCGCCCTAATTATAAGAATGCTTTTAGCAATATATCAATCTCTTTGATAATCTTTCAAAGAAGAAACATATGAGCTAGCTAGTGAGTATGGAAGCTTACATGAGACCATCAGTACAGATGAAATGAGTGAGTTTAAGTATAGAGCATTTATGATGGTATTGGAAATTATTGTTAGAAGTCGCAAAAGATTGATGGAGCCTGGACATGCCTTCCATTACCAAGGTGAAAATGTAAGGGCAGAGAGGGTCCCCTTGTCTGATTCCCTTCGAATTCTTAAAAGGCTTGAAGGGAATTCCCTTAACTAAAATGCTCAAAGATGAGGATCGGATGCATTCTATGAGCCAATTCACAAAAACAGATGGTAGCTCTAGAGTGTCCAGAAATGTTCTAACGAAAATCTAATTAATAGTGTTGTAAGCTTTGTAGAAGCCTATCTTTAATATACAACTTTTTAATTGTCTCCCAGAGGAGTAGTCTTTCAACAGTTCTTGTAAAAGAAGTATGTTATCCCTGATATTTCTACTAGGAATGAATCCTCTTTGGGTAACTTCATCTATATTCGTAAGTACCCCTTTTAGTCTATAAGTCAACAATTTTTTGATCACTTTATATTTGATGTTGCAACACAAAATGGGTCGAAACTCCCCTAAAGTCAGCAGGTGTTTCTTCTTAGGTTTTGATGCAATTTTTAATCTATTTAAAACCCTCAATATACTGCAAGTGCATAGGTCATGAATTTAGTATATGACATGTCGATCCCACGAGGAGTTGGTGAACTAATCTAATTCTAAGTTATCTAAAGCCTAAAAGATTAATGCAAAGAAGTTAAAAACTAAACAGAAAAGTAAATTCATGAATATGGATAGATTGGAATTAAAATGTAAAATTAACACACTTGGAATCAAATTGAGCACCACTAAGTTAACAATGGAAATCACATAAGGAAGATTAGTCGATTATTTTACATAGGGGATTTATCCTATCACTAATGCCAACCTAATCACTTTTGTGTTAATATAGTGTTGGTTCTAGACTATCGAGGGTAGAATACTCTCTCTTGAGTTATAATCACTAATCCCTAATTGATAAACCATAATTAAGTTGCATTACCGAACTAGTAATCTCTTAATTAACATTCAGCCTATAACTTAATCAGATTTTAAGCATTCTATTAAACAACCTGTTCCTCACATGAGATCTCTCTCTGTATAATTATCGATTTGATTGTTTTGGGACCTATTATATCAATAACTCTCATTAACCAACCAAATGATTTTTCATTCAATTTACTCTCTCAATTTATTACCGAAGCATGAAGTTACAACAAATAATCATAATACCTAAATTAATTAACAAAAAAAACAAATAGATTAACATTGAACCAAGTTTAAATCCTTAAAAAAAGTTAGAACATCATCAACAATATTAAATACATCAACATCATCATATCCATCTTACATATTCAAAGAAGAAAAATGACAAATATGAAAAGGAAATGTCATTTGGATGGGATCAGGATGGCTCAGAAAAGCAGCAACAGTAGAAACCCGCTTCTCTCTCTTCTTCTTCTTTCTTCATGGAGTTTTCCCAAAGTGGCAAAAGTTGGAGATCCCCTTTAGTTCTTTCTTTTCTTTATATATCTTTTCCATTTAAGGCAAACATTAGAGTTTACTCATGCCCAAAAGTTCAAAATATCCTTTGAAAGTCACATTTTAAAAACCGATCAGCTTCTGTTACGATCGTGGCCCTAGGCTTTGCTCCAGGCTTCCTTCGAATACTTATAAAATAAATATCATAAAATAAAGGCAGTGATAAGTAGATATAGTTTTCTTATAGGCTTTAATATTATAGAACTGTTGTTAGTGAAAATTGGAAGTACGTATGATCATCATTTCAATGTCTTGATTATTGCTTTTGTATTTCCTTTTCCCCCTAAAATGCTAGAGTTGGAGATGGATTTTTCTTTTACTCTGATGAAATATTCGGTTAAAGTCTCTTGGCTTCTCCTCTTTCATCAAAGTAGAAGCTTTTACTTTGCCTCTAGATCTTTAGGTACTTGTTTCTCACTGTGATAACTATTAAAATATTCGTAAGGGTCAATTATAATTTGTAATTAGTTGTCATTAGTAAATAACTAAGGATATGATTAGTAAATACTTAGGTATGTAGTTAGCATACATTAAGGAATATTTTCCTAAATCAATATAACAATATCATATATATAACCCCTCCCCTTGTAAGCATTCAAACATATAGCGAAATAAGATTTTCTTCTTTACTCTCTCTCTCTTCTCTTTTGACATGGTGTTAGAGCTCCTTTTGTAAAAAAAAGGTTAAAAGTTGTCTTATATTCATATTTTTCTAGGAAATTTTGGTCATCCTTCGGTGGTTTGACTGAATGCTTTAACTCCTTCAGATCATCACTATGGACACGATGGTAAAAACCACATCTCCAAACACCTCACAATGCACCCAAATATCCTCAGGCTGTATCTCCTCTCTCTTTTGCAAAATCTTGAGGTTAACCTCTTCAAAAAAACTGTAGGGTCTTAAGAGAAAGACAAAAGCAATAGACATCTCCTCGAGGGATAAATGTTAACTCCCTATTGGATAACATGTCAACTCTACATTAGGATACATATCAAATAGACATCAATGAATCCCATAATTTTGGTATAATTAGAGGGTCCTACAGCTGCCATGTTAGCACCATATCACTCTAGGTCCCACCTTGACAATCAAAGCTATCCTCTCTAACTGCCATATTTCAATAAGTGATTAGCCATGTGACTTATGGGAGAAACATTTATTAATTTTAAGTTAATAAGTGGGCTTTTTAAATTTTGCTTATTTATTTTTTGAAAATTGAATAAGTGATAAGCATAAATTGTATCGTGTTTTAGGGCATAGTTTGATATGTGTTTAGCCGTTAATTCGATCATTTAGTATGTGTTTAGGTTAGAATTGTGTTAGTTTGTTAATTATTTATGTTTTTAAGTGTTTTAAGGGTTAGTACAAGTTTTTTAGCTTAAATATTATGTTTTTTAGGCACCTTGATGTGTTTACTAGTATTTCAGGGTTAATATCAAATAACAAAGGAGTTTCGAAACACTTTTGGGCTAGAAAAATGACTCACAATAGTGGCTTATTGTGACAGAAGCTCCAGGAATGGCCCACGATCGTGGCTTGGATGCCACAATCATGATATAAGGCTCAGATGCCCACGGTGGTTGCCTGCATCGGGTAGACGCATAGACACTCAAGACCATCAAGTTTCGAGGAATTGTTTGGACCTTCAACCCAAAAAAACCCTAGGGTTACCCAAAACATAAGATGATATTTAAAGAACAAGAAAAAGAGGAAGAAGGGAGCTTTTTCATCAGCCACCTTGAGAAATCCTGGGGAAAAATCATGGAGAGATAGAGGAAGAAAAAAAGGAAGAGAGCAGAGTAAAAGAAGCTGACTCGAAGCACTTCCTAGATCAGGAGTTTCCTGACGTCGTTGACTCCCATCATCCATTTAGATTGTATTTCCTATTTAATTTCAATTTTATTATTGTATAGAGTTGGATTGAATAGTTGATGATAGGATCTAGAATGTTGAGGATGTTCTAAACTCACTTTCAGAATTTTATTCTTGAATTAATGAAAATCTTATTGTTTATGTGTTTTTTGGATTTGTTGTGGTTTAATTCTATAACTACATAGTTCAGTAATAAACTGAGAGGGTGAATCAAATGAAAAATGATTAAATTGGACTAACAAGAGTTAGGTGATTTAATAGAACAAGAATTGAATCAGAAAAGGAAATTGTGTGAAGAGAGATCTTGTATAGGTTTCCGATAGTTTATTAGAGAACTTCAGACCTAATCAGGGTTTTGGATAGGTTGTGAATTGAGCAATTACAAATTCTATAATCTAATTAAGGTTTATGATTTAGGATTAATGGTTATAACTCGAAAGAGAGTAATCAACCCTAGGATAGTCTAGAACCAACAATCGATAATTCATAATCAGTTAGGTTAGCATTAAGAATAGGTAAAATTTCCTTTCTCAATTGGTAATTCTTTTGGTTGATTCTTGGGTATGTTGTAATTGCTTAATAATTAGTATTTTGTATTTGATTCTTAATTTTATTGATTAAATTAAGTTCTCATATTAGTTTCGTGCAATTTGAATTTCTGTTATTTTTTCTGGCCTTAGATTTTAGGATTAGATTAACTCCCTCCTTATGGGATCGAAACCTTTGGTACTACGCTAACGAATCATACGCTTGTGCATTATCAGAGTTTAATAGTTAAAACTTACGCACAACCAAACATCCAATCAATAAGGTATTTGATTATTAATAGCCAAGCTATCGTAAAAGATATAAGAGAACACCAATCATCAAGTTACATAATACTTGCCTATCTAAGCACTATTGGAAGTTACAAATACTAGTAGTAGAGGACTCTCTTTGTGTTACATGAATAGCTTTAAAATACTGCCTTCAAATATTTTAGCTAGTTTTCATACATGGGGTGATCAGAGTATTAGCTTGCTTGTCCAATAAAGGAGCTCGTATCCAGTTCAGGATCTTGTCTGCTAAGTGGTACTTATCTTCCTCAACTTTCTATAAGTTCTACAATTCCTCTCTTTCTAGATCATATATATAGTAGCTATAAAAGCAAATTTGAGAAGAATGGCATTTTCTTTACCTGGTTTGGAGTAATTGATGAATCATTGCAATGTAAGCTCCCAATCATAAATATTGTTCACAGCACCCCTATGTATTGGATATGACTCCATATGGCTCTGGAATAAACATAATTAAAGAACAGATGGGTCTTGTCTTCATCAACGTTATGGAAAAGGAAACAAAAAGTATCATTCGATTTAAACCAATAACATTTTGTTCAGAGCCTACTTTTAATGGCTAACCATATTATGATGGAAGCTTTGGGGTTCATGGAACTTTTCCATACTAGATTCTACCAAGGGACCACCTGTATGTTTCCTCTAAAAATGCAATGGCAAGATGTGTTTTTGAACAAACCTCTCAAGTTTGGGATCTAGAAAATTGAATCATCCACACTGGTATCCCTTATTTAAGGAAGATGCTATCGCAAAGGAGAGAAACCCCGAAATTTTTCCCTCTATCCATCATCTTAATGTACGTAAGATACTCTATCTTCCAAGGGCATTCAGTTTCTCAGATGCAAGAAAGCTAGGTTGTTAATTAGAGGACTAATCTCTAGCCAATTATCAAACCAAATCTAGATATTTCCACCTCTGTTGATCCTATATTTAATATGGTGGCAATATTAATTGATTATATAATTATTCCATAACACTTAGTGAGTAATGACATGAAATTGCGTAAGATACTTAGTTTTACTCATATATAGTTTTAGACACAATTCGGAAGTAAAGAAATTAAAGTGAGTCGAAAGCACTATAATTGGGTCATTTTCTGAGGATCCACATTCCTTTTTCATCATGGAGCAAAATGATAAATATTAGAGCAAGTAAAGACAAGAAAATCCAGATGATGAAGTAACTGAGCTCAAGGATTTCTGAACCAAAAAAAACTACACAACTGTGAGAAATCACTTACGGCTGTGCATGAAAATTTCTTGTGAAAGCTCCATACAACGTGAATTTAATGGTTAGATGGTTGAACAAAAAAATGGTGGCACTATATGGAAAGGAAGGATCTAAACGCAGCACAATAGATGGAAGAATGGAGAGTAAAATGCAACAGACGTTGAGAAAAAAATGACAGCAGATGACAAGCAAAGAGCAGTTGGAAAACAATAATGCACAAGCCAAGAAACGTTGGAGAAAAACAGCTGCAAAAGAGGAAGAGGACGCAGTAGCAAAATGCATAGCAAGGAGACCCAAAACGACGTGTAAGAGGCTGCTAGAAGAAGAAGCAAAACACATCAACAGTGGGAAGAAAAAAAGACCAAAATGAAGTAGCAGTTGGGATGTTAAAACATAGACATCAAGCAGTTGAAATGCAGACGTTGGAGGCAGGGGTTTAAGAAAATAGTTGGCAGAAAGAGTTTTGGGATGTTGTGCTTCCAAAAATGGAAGAGAGGCAATGCCAATTTGACGTCATTGTTAGATAGTGTAGTGCTTTAGTTTTTGTTTGTGATTTTAATTGGTGTTTTGTATATATTTATTCGTAATTGGTTTCTTTTTAATTATTTCATGATCTTTTCAATTTTTATTTTGTGTTTGTGATTAAAACAATTTGATATTGACGGAATTAATTTCTTTTATAACTCTTATTCTCAATCCTATAACCAAAGTTGGACTGATCAACCTAACTTTAGTTATGGATGGGATGATTAACAAAATTGCTTCAAAGACAGTTTGCAGGATGCACAACAATTCCCATACAGGCTAAAACTTTCTTATCATGATTCAGGTACACCTCTGGAAGAATTAATTAATGTTATGGTTGCTAATACTTTACAATTCTAATAAGATGTACAACAACAGTTCCAGCAGTTCTAATAGGATATTCAACAACAGCTTCAACAGGGTATATAACTCTAATAGGATACAACGTATAGACTCCACGACGTGGTAAGCTAAATCGATGGCAATAAGGATCGACTATCTAAAATCACAAATAAAAGAGGAGCAGCCATATCAACCTGAGGTATACCCAATGGACATTAGTGTGAAAATCTTATAGAGTGATGAGGAGCGTGAGAATTTTGAGAGCAATAATAAAGGAATTACTTGTGTGGAAGAAGTTTAGGAGGAGCTCGAGGCAAAAAAAAGCTATATCTTTTAGCTTGTAGGTAAATACTAATTTCCATTTTATTGTTAAGAATGACTCTTTACTTTTACCTGACAAGTTAGAGGAATTAAACGAGGAAGAAAAAGGTGAAGAGCATTCGAGATCTTTCCAGAGTGCATAGTCTTAATAAAGATTAAGAGTATGAGGATAGGGAAGACACTGAATGGGAATGATTATCAACTAAGGCCCTATCCGAAAGAACCTCACGTGGAGGAACTACATGTACCGCTAGAAGATCATAATTTTGTTACGTGAGGAGACGAAGGAGTTAAGCTAGTGACCCTAAACAAAGACGCTTCTTGGGAGGCAACCTAAGGGAAGTAAATTTCTTTTCTTTAAATTTTCGCATTTAGTTTTTATATGCATATGTGTTTTTATGTTGGTTTGTTTCTTGCTTATTTTAAGTTTTCAATCAAAATGAGAGAAAGAATAAAAAAACAAAACAAATATTTTCTCGTTTTCGGTTGCTTCTTGGATTATATAGTCATGATTAGAGTGTGAATTAAACAGAGAATTTTATACCAACTTAGCATGTACTTTTACTTTTGTAATTGGTCGATGTGCATTATCTTTAGAAGAGTAGTGACTAGTGTTAGATAAAGCCAGTAAGATTTTGAGCCTTCATAGACTAACACATCCATATCAGTCTCATTGTCTTTTGATAATATGGGACCTTTATGACATGTACATCCTGACTTTGCTTTGATTTTCTATTCAAGACCACATTTTTATCATATGCATTAACATGGAGATGCTTAGGCTTTTTTTTTCATAAGCTACATTAGCCGAATAGCCTACCTATTATATGATTTTCCTTTTTGATAAACCCCCTTTGAGCTTTATTAGCCTTTCTTTATGTACTAACCACATTACATGCCTTTAAACTTATCCAAATGTCATACTAAGCCATAATGCTAGTGGGTCATTTGTGATTTTTGAGTTTATGGATGAACAAAAGCATAAGTGTCAGGGGTGTACATATGTACAGGTTGGTTACAATATTGGGATGTTATTTTATGTCTTATCATTGAATTTCCTATGTTAATGTAGTTTCTTTTAATTTAAAAAAGAGAGAAAAATAAAAATGAAAATAAAAAATATTTAAATAAATGTATCAAGGAGGAAGTGCATATGTGTTGAAAAGTTGTTTATAATTAATGCATCCTCCTAAAGTTGGAATGAATGGGATATTTGAGAATGTTGAATATTAGGTAAATGTTGGCTTGCAAGGTTCACTCTTTGTGGTTTCAATGTATCGTCATCAATTGTATGAGTGCTTGCTTCAGATTGGTACATGCTTCATGTGGTTTGTGTATCAGAGCTTGGATTTGAGTTATGAAACATCACTTTTGCATTCATCATAGTTGATGTACATAATTGGGAGTGAGTGTTGGTTTATGCAGTTATTAGTATATTAAGTGTTGCTTTTGTTTCACTAGCTTTAATGACTTTCATTCTACTTGACCCAAATACATCTCACCTTACCATTACCAACAAAACAACCTTAAAAAGTCCTTTGATTCATGATTGTGCACATGAATTTTAGTGGTAGAAAAATGAAATGATATGCAAAGTTATGTAATGCAATGATCATGATGGTGTTGAGTGTACCCATAAACATATCTTGTTTAAACTCATTTTCCAATTCTACCATTAGATTGCTAAGTTTTTAAAGGTAGTAAATGTTGAATGATCGTGAGTAAAAACTTAGAGTGTTAAGTTCTTTCCGTATTTTTGAAAGTCAATTAAGTTTGCTTACGATTATGTATTCATAGGAATATGAGAATTAAGTAAATGTTTTGAGTCTATGAGCTTAATTTTGATGTTTTGCTCAAGGACGGTTAAAACCTAAGTGTGGGGGAAATTGATAAGTGATTAATTGATTGTATAATTATTCCATAACACTTAGTGATTAATAACATGAAATTGCTTAAGATACTCACTTTGGCTCATGTATGATTTTAGGCACAGTTTGAAAGCAAAGAAGTTAAAGTGAGTCAAAAGCACTATAATTGGGTCATTCTCTGAAGATCCACATTCCTTTTTCATCATGGAGCAAGAAAGATAAGTATTAGCGACAGTAAAGACAAGAAAATCAAGATCATGAAGCATTTGTTGAACAAAAAAATTACTACACAGTCATGAGCAATCACTCATGGCTGTGCATGGAAATTTCATGTGACAGCCCTATGCAATGTGAATTTAATGGCTGGATGGTTGAACAAATGGCAGAACTATATGGTGAGGAAGGATCTAAACTCAACGCAGAAGGTGGAAGAATGGTGGGTAAAATACAGCATATATTGAGCAAAAAATGGCAGCAGATGGCAAGTAAGGAGCAGCTAGAAAACTACAACGCACAAGCCAAGAAATGTTGGAGAAAAACGGTAGCAAAGGAGGAAGAGAACGCCAGAAGCAAAACACATAGAAAGGAGACTTAAAATGATATGCAAGAGGATGCTAGAAGAAGGAGCAAAATGCAACAGCAGTGGGAAGCAAAAAAGACCAAATCGACGTAGCAATTGGGATGTTAAAACATAGACATCGACCAATTGAAATGTAGACGTCAGAGGCGTGGGTTTAAGAAAAGAGTTAGAAAGAAGGGTTTTGTGGTGTTATACTTTCAAAAACAGAAGAGAGGCATTGTTAAGGGGTATAACAATTGTCTCATCTTCAACAACTCATTGAAGAACTAAAAGTATTAGATGGAAGACATGAGTTTCCAGAAGTTTCTATCTTGAAGATGAACAATATGGATCCATTTTGTCTAGAGAACTTCTTTATTTAAGAATAATCACCAAATTCTTTTACTAAGCAAAAATTTTTACATTAAAGAGATAAAAGGGATGCTGAGGCCTCCTTGTTTCTTCAGAGTTGTAATTGGCCGCCAATTTACTTTTGCATTTTTTTCTTGTGTCTCATCGCCCTAATCATAAGAATGCTTTCAGTAATCTATCAATCTCTTTAGTAATCTTTTGACGAAGAGTCGTATGTGCTAGCCAGTGAGTATGGAAGCTTACATGAGACCATCAATAAAGATGAAATGAGTTTAAGTATAGATCATTTATGATGGTATTGGAAATTGTTGTTAGAAGTCGTAAAAGATCAAAGGAGCCTGGACATGCCTTCCATTACCAAAAGTGAAAAGTTAAAGGGATAGAGGGTCCGCTTGTCTGATTCCCTTTGAATTCTTAAAAGGCTTGGAGGGGATTTCATTAACCAACATGCTCAATGATGAGGATCAGATGCATTCTATGAGCCAATTCACAAAAATAGATGGTAGCTTCAGAATGTCCATAAATGTTCTAATGAAACTCCAACCAATAGTGTCGTAAGCTTTGTAGAAGTCTATCTTCAACATATACCTTTTTAATTGTCTCCTAGAGGAGTAGTCTTTCAATAGTTCTTGTAAAATAAGTAAGTTGTCCTAGATATTTCTACTAGGAATGAATCCTCCTTGGGTAACTTTATCTATGTTTGTAAGTACCCCTTTCAGTCTATTAGTCAACAATTTTTCTATCACTTTATATATGGTATTGTAACACAAAATGGGTCGAAACTCCCCCAAATTCAGTGGGTGTTTCTTCTTAGGTGTTGAGGCAAGTTTTAATCTATTTAAACTCAATATACCGCAAGTGCACCGGTCATAAATGTAGTTTATGACATGTCGATTCCACTAGGAGTTGGTGAACTAATCTAATTCTAGGTTATATAAGGCCTAAAAGATTATTTTGTAAAGAAGATAAAAAGTAAACAAAAAAGTAAATTCATGAATATGGATGGATTGGAATTAAAATGTAAAATTAACACACATGGAATCAAATTGAGCACCACCAAACTAACAATGGAAATCACACAAGGAAGATTAGTCAATTATGAGATGGGGCATTTATCCTATCATCAATGCTAACCTAATCACTTTTGTGTTAATGTGGTGTCAGTTCTAGACTATCGAAGGGTGGACTACTCTATCTCAAGTTATAATCACTAAACCCTAATTAAGTTGCATTACTAAATAGGTAATCTCTTGATTAACAATCATCCCATAACCTAATCAGATTTTAAGCATTTTATTAAAAAATCGGTTCCTCACATGAGATTTCTCTCCGTATAATTACCGATTTGATTGTTTGGGACCTATTATGTTAATTAACTCTCATTAACCAACTAAATGATTTTGCATTCAATTTACTCTCTCGATTTATTACCGAAGCATGATGTTATAACAAATAATCATAATACCCAAATGAATTAACACAAACATAACTACATTAACATTCAACCATATTTAAATCCCTAAAGAAAAGTTAGAACATCAACATCAATCTCAAATCCATCAACATCATCATATCCATCTTACACATTCAAACAAGAACATTTACAAAGCTAAAAAGGAAATGTCATTTGGATGGGATAAGGATGGCTCAGGAAAGCAGCAGCAGTAGAAACTTGCTTCTCTCTCTTCTCTCTCTTCTTCTTCTTTCTTCTCGGAGTTTTCCTAAAGTGGAAAAAGTTGGAGCTCCCCTTTAGTTCTTTCTTTTCTTTATATATCTTTTCCATTTAAGGCAAACATTAGGGTTTACCTGGGCCCAAAAGTTCAAAATATCCCTTAAAAAGTCACATTTTAAAAGCCAGTTAGATCCTGATACAATCGTGGCCCTAGGCTTTGCTCCGAACTTCCTCGAATTCTCTCTGTTCTTTGATATTTGATCTGAAACACTATCAAACACATCAAAACACCTAAAATACACAAAATTTAAGCTCAAAAGCATGCTCTAACCTATAAAACACTCAAAACACAAATATCTAACTAAATAACACAATCCTAACCTAATCATGCACTAATCATTCAATTTAACAACTAAGTACATACTAAACTACCTACTAAAATATTATGTAACCTACAATTATCAACATCTCCACACATAAACTTTTTTTTGTTGATAGGTTTTAAATGCATTGTATTTTAGGGTATAGTTTGATATGTGTTTAGTTGTTTATTTGATTGTTTAGTATGTGGTTAGGGTAGAGAACTGTGTTAGTTTGTGATTTATTTGTGTTTTAAGTGTTTTATGGGTTAGAACAATCCTTTGAGCTTAAATATGATATTTTTGAGGTACCTTGATGTGTTTATTGATATTTGAAGGTCAACATCAAAGAACGAAAAAGTTTCAGAGACATTTAAGCCGAAACAATGGCCTACGATCATAACACAACAGGCCACGATCGTG
The DNA here is from genome assembly GCA_027563885.1 of Erythroxylum longipes. Taxonomy (NCBI): domain Eukaryota; kingdom Viridiplantae; phylum Streptophyta; class Magnoliopsida; order Malpighiales; family Erythroxylaceae; genus Erythroxylum; species Erythroxylum longipes. The sequence goes on from JAOQMS010000535.1 coordinate 15,455, forward strand.
GCACAATAAGCAATGATCTTGACAAAAGTTGTTCACTCAAGGTTACACGCTCTAAGTTTTACTAATTTTTAACCTTGGTAATTACTGCAAGCGCACGAGTCGTTCACATAGTGCCTAAGGTGTCGATCCTACGAGGAAGGGAACTAGTCCTAAAAATATAAAGGCAGCTAAGTTCGTAAAACCTAATTAAATAACTACCACAGAAATTAAAATTAATCAAGAATAAAATATAAGAATTTAAATAACCAAAAGAACAAATAGAAGCAACTCACGCAAATAATATGAAATTCAACCTAGAAGTGATCAATTGAGAAAAAGGGGGAATTTATTCCAAATTAAAGAAAATCTATCCAATTATGAAATTTTCGATTTAACGGGCCTAGACGGTCTTAGGGTGAATTACTCTCTCTTGAGTTATAATCCTTAACCCTAATTAATATTCGTTAATTCAAATTATGAAAATTGTGATCTCTCGATCTGTAATTTGTCTAAAACCTAAATTAGTTCTAACGCTATCTATTAACCTACTGGGAATTTGTGCTCGATCTCTCGTTACACGACTCTACCAGTTTGATTCAATTTTCTACCTATCGATTTACCTAACTCTCGTTAACCAAAATTGATGATTTTCACCGACTCACCCTCTCAGTTTATTGCCTAGTTATGAAGAATCAAATTAAATCACAATAAATAAAAATAAAACATAATCAAATCAATCTTGTTAATCTCAAGAATAAATAAACCCGAAGGTGAGTTTAGACAAAAGCATCAACATTTGACGACAAATATCTCTAATCAATCTCAAGATTCCATACATCAATGAAATCAAAATAACAACTAGAATATACTTTTGGAATCGATCTCGGAGTCGCAACTGTAGGAAACCACCTGTTCTGGAAAGTACGTCGTGTCAAGCATGTCTCTGTGCCTCTCTTCCTTCGTCTCCTTCCTCAATCGATTGATCTCTAACTAGGTTTTCCCTCAGATTTTCAGCAGAGTCTCTCTCTTTTTGTAACTCTTAGCTCTTTAATCTCTCCCCGGCTGCTGCTAAGTATTGTTCTATTTATTCTGTAGCAGCCTTAGGTCAAACTTGGGGTAGAAATGGTCTAAAAAATCACCAAAATTTGTGTTTTTCTGTCAGCCCGACATAAGGCACGATCGTGACCTACTGTTTAACCTTTCTGTCATGATCGTGCCCTGGTTGTGCATGATCATGGCCTGACTTGACGTTGGCTCCTTCTCTTTTGTCATGATCATGGCCACTGTGCACGATCGTGGCCTATGTCTTTAGCACGAAACTCTTCAAATCTTCACCGTTCTTCCTTATTTACCTTGCAACACTAGCACACACATCAAGGTACCTCAAAAATATATAATTTAAGCTCAAAAATTCAGGCTAACCCAATAAAACACTTAAACACAAAAACTAATCTAATTAAACCCTAAACGTTTGCTCAACACTCATTTTAATAGGCCAAGATTGTGACATAAGGCTTAGATGTAGGCCACGATCGTGGCCTGCAGGACCAAAAATGTGGCTTATATTGGGTAGATGTGCAGTCACTCTCAAACTTCATATTTTGAGAGATTTTTTAAGACCTTTCAGACCCTAGAAAAACCCTAAACTAACCTTAAACACAAAAGAACATAAATAGAGCATGAAGAACATAAAGAGCACCTTTTTGGATCATCCACTTTTGAGAGAAACCCTAGAGAGAATTGTTGAGAGATTGAGAAAGAGAAGGAGGAAGAGAGAAGTGGAGAAGAAGCTGACATCGACGTACTTCCTATATCAGGAATTTCCCGACATTGCTACCTCCTGTCTCCATTCAAGATCGTATTTCTTGTTATTTTCTATTTTTATTATTTTACAGAATTGGGAGTAGCAGTTTGATGATAGGATTTGTGAATGTTGAGATGTTCTAAACTCACCTTCTAGTTTTTATCTTTGATTTAATGAAATCTAATTGTTTTTATGTTTTTATGAATTCTGATTTGATTTAATGGTAATTTCACATGACTAAGGGCAAAAAGGTAAATTCATTATGTTTGGTCAAAGAAGAGTCAAATTCTAGACCCTTCTTCAAGATGTAACCATGCAACCCCCCATTAAACATTAAGAACACTTGGTTTTAATTAAAAGAAAGGAGAAGACAGGAGAAGACAGGAGGAGAAGACAGGAGAAGACAGGAGGAGAAGAGGAAACATTCGGCCATCACCAATTTCCATCAAGTTTTTTATTCTCCAACCCAAACCAAGGTGTTCTAA